>APFE031700293.1:50840-203943 GCA_000404065.3 Pinus taeda | reverse complement strand
TCTCCCACAGCTCAAGAGAAACTTGTTGTCCTTGGTCCACATCCGCCCGCAAGGTCACTCCATTCATATGTTTGATGGCAAGCTTGAGGTGAGAAAATCATCTGATCACTCACTTGTCATGAGGGGAATAGAAGAAGAAAGACTTCTCAAACTGCAAGGAACATCTGCTCATAAACAACATTTATCATATATTGCTCATCATGAAGAAGGTACACTTCCATCAAGTTTATTATGGCATGCTAGATTTGGACATTTAAACTATGACAGTCTCCGTTTATTGAAGAAAAATGGTGTTGCTGGTTTGCCTACAATTCCTAGAAACTTAAGCAATGTGATGCTTGCATTCTAGGAAAGCATAGCAAACAGTCATTTCATGACTCACATTCAAGAGCACATAGGAAGCTTGAACTTATTCATTCAGATTTATGTGGTCCAATTCCTGTTCCTTATGCAAATGGAAATAAATATATCATGACATTTATTGACGACTACACCAGAATGTGTTGGGTTTATTTATTGAAGAACAAATCTGATGCTTTCCTAACATTCAAGAATTTTCATAAATGGATTGAAAATGATGCACAATCTCATATTGGGTCTATTCGCACTGATAATGGAAAAGAATATAAATCAAATGAATTTGAACAATATCTTCGCCAACATGGGATTAAACATCAAACAACTGTGCCTTATAATCCCCAACAGAATGGTGTAGCTGAAAGAATGAACAGAACAATTTTGAATATGGTACAATCCATGCTTTTTTTCAAAAATGTAAAGATAATGTTTTGGGCTGATGCTGTTCTATGTGCTGCATATATAAAGAATAGATGTCCATCTAGTGCTATAAGAAACAAGACTCCTTATGAATTGTGGTATGGACATGTTCCTCCGGTCAAACATCTCAGGATTTTTGGTTCCACCTGTTATGCTTTGATACCAAAGGTACATAGAAACAAACTTGGTGCTAGAAGTCGTAAGTGTATTTTCTTGGGGTATTCAAATACCTCCAAAGCATACCGCCTCTATGACGAAGAAAATAAAAAGTTTGTTATATCTAGAGATGTAATTTTTCTTGAATCATCCAAATCTGACAATGTTGTTGAGTGGCAACTTGATTGCTTTGATAGATTCGCAAAAATGAAATCATTTCAAGAATTTGAAAATCCGATTCCACATCTTGAAGGGGGGATTCCTATACTAGATCAACATGTGGAATCTTCTTCTGAAGAGTCTGAAACTCCAACAACGGATGATGCTTTAAGTGATGTAATTGATAGAATGGGAGACTCAATCTTGATTCACTCCCAACTCAATCAACAGAGCAGCCTGGACCATCTCAGAAAAGGTCCCCCAAAGTGGCTGACAAAGACACTTGAAAGTGTTCATCCTGATGAAATTGGAAAAACAGGAACCAGAAATTCAAACCGACAAAATGGAGGTGATGTAGATGACTCTAATTCACCTGTTGATATGGATGTTTCTTATGATTGTGAATTGAACTTGTCTACAGATTTTGAACCAACTTCCTTTAAAGAAGCTGCTTCTCATGATGAATGAAAAGAAGCAATGCAAAAGGAGTATGATGCCCTCATAAAGAACGGCACTTGGAAGCTGGTTGATCCTCCATTTGGAACCAAACCAATTGTCTGCAAGTGGGTCTACAAGAAAAAGTACAAAGCTGATGGCTCACTTGACAAGCACAAAGCTAGGCTTGTGGCAAAAGGTTTTGCACAGAAGGAAGGGGTTGATTATGAGGAAACTTTTGCCCCCACAGCAAAATGGGCCACCATCCGGACACTTTTTGCACTAGCAGCTCAGAATGGTTGGAAAGTCCATCAAATGGATGTAAAAACTGCCTTCTTGAATGGAGATCTAAAAGAAAATGTTTTTATGTCCCAGCCTGAAGGATTTGCTGTGAAAGGACATGAACATAAAGTATGCAAACTTGTGAAGTCCTTGTATGGCCTCAAACAAACACCACGAGCCTGGTATGAAAAGCTAACTGAGCATCTTCTGAAACTCAACTTCAATCATTTTGATCTTGATGATGCAACTTTATTTGTCAAGAAAGTTGGAAAAACCGTTGTATATCTTGTGGTATATGTAGATGATCTTTTAATGACAGGGAACAATGAAAGCTACATTGCATCCATAAAGAAGGAATTGGGGAAAAGTTTTAAAATGATTGATTTGGGCTATGTTCATTACTATCTTGGCATTGAAGTAACCCAACATCCAAAGTCCATATTTCTTTCTCAAAAGAGATACATTGGAGATTTGTTAAACAGATTTGGCATGACAGAGTGCAATCCTCTTACCACTCCAATGGAACAAAACTTAAAGCTCACATCTATTGAAGGAAAGGAATTTGAGGATGCAACAAAATATAGACAGCTTGTAGGAAGTCTCAACTACCTAACTACTACGAGACCAGACATTTCATTCACTGTTGGAATCCTCTCCAGGTTTATGCAAAAGCCTTGTGAGGGACATTGGTCTGCTGCAAAAAGAGCTCTAAAGTACTTGAAGGGAACTCAAGACTTTGGAATCAAGTACACACAGGTGGATGACTTCAGTTTGATCGGATACTTTGATTCAGACTTTGATGGAGACAAAGAAACTAGGGTATCTACTTCAGGATATGCTATGAGTCTTGGATCAGGAGCTGTCTCTTGGAGATCACACAAACAATCAGTTCCAGCAGATTCCACAACAGAAGTAGAATACGTGGTAGCAACTGAAGCAACAAAAGAAATTTTGTGGCTCAGGAAAATTCTTGAAGATTTGCAGGTAAAACAAGTACAATCAACTCCATTCATGATTGAAAACACCTCTACAATAAAGTTGGCCAAGAACCCAAAGTTCCATGATCAAAAAAAGCACATCAATACTAAATATCGTCTGATCCGACATCATGTTGAGGCCAAGACAATCCATCTCCGTCATTGTTCCACGAATGAGCAAATTGCAGGCATCTTCACCAAAGCGCTTGGAAGAGAAAAGCTTGAAAGATTCAGAACGATGCTTGGACTCACCAACATCCCTTCAGATTAAGGGGGGGGGGAATGTTGACACCTAATCCTCTGCGATTGGATGAATTTGGAATGTGAACAGTCATCAAGAAGATGAACTGAACAGTCACATTCTTTGTATATAACAATAGATACCTAATGAAATAAATCGTATCAGTTTTCTGACAAACTGGAGTTACTCCTGGCCTGACAGTTCCAACTACTCTTCCTTGTGTCCTTGAGTGCGTTTAGGTCCCTCAGAAGCCATCATATGTTTTATTTTGGTTTTGAGTGCCTTTGATCAAAATATTTAGGTTTTCCTTTGTTCATGCCAAATAGGTTATTAGCAAATTTATTGCTTGATCATTGGGTTGCTTGAAAGAATTGGTGTTCTAGTCATTGTTCTAAATAGTTTCTTTTATCAGTGATTAGGAAAATATCTTAGTTTTCATCTTAAAATTAAGTGGAATCGAAAAGTGAAATCTTATGAATTGCATGTAGGGTTTTGTGTGTGAAAATTGGAATTCCCTAGTGTGAAATTGCATATTTTTGTAAAAAAAAATCCCCCTCAATCGTCAAGGGGGGGGATGGCTAAATTGTGTATGAGTGTTAATCTCCTTCAAGGGGCATCACCTTTTTGATAATATTTTGTTTCGTTCTTTCTTTCTTCTTGTCAAATTCAGGTTGTATACATAGATTGATTGTTGAATTTGAAAAGTCAATTTTACATTATAGTTAAAGTCTGTGTGGTTTCTTTTCGTCAGCAATCAAGTTGCATTCATATGTTTCTTTGCATTTGAAACATCAAAAGAAAAGAAAAGAAAAATCTCTTTGAATTGCATATAGGGCTTTGATTTTGATTGGAATAGTGAAATTGAGGAGATCAATTGTTGCGTCACTTGTTTGTTGCATTGTTTATTGATTTGTTTTTCCCCTACTAAGTTAGGCCTTTCATTGTTAAAAGGAAAACGAAAAGAGTTATTTTTGTCATATTAGTTGCATTATAGGTGTGTTTAGGCGACATCGAGTTTTGAGCCTTGAAATTGAAACATAATTCAAGATAAAATCTAAAATTCACCTCTATTAACCTAAGGAGCATTTGAAACTTAACGACTCACATATAGGTCTCGGCTAGAGACATGTTCCGTCATCTTTAAACGTAGGAGCTGTTGTTTTTTTTCAGCTTTAGATTCCGAGGGTGATATCCCGTTCCACATACATAAGTGTATAAGACCATTCTCGTCGTACCTTCGGGTATATCAGATGGCACTACATGCATGATAAGTATATGGGAACACTCTCATCGAACGATTACACATTAGACAACAATACTACTGACTGCACTTCCACGTACAGTTAAGTATATTTTGGAAGTCCACCATAAGTTTCTATCCTCATGATAGGTAACTGAGTCGGCCACCTTGTATACCATGATACACCAAACAAAACATTCGAGGAGATTGCCCACCCATACGTGAATCCTTGGTTCTCCAAGGTTGTATATTGTAGTTCATGGTTTCTTTGTAAACTCTTTTTCCTAGTTATCCCTCCTTTTTTGTGTCTTTACTTTCTAAAATCAATTAATTGACCACAAAATAACATCCTCACCATGGAATAGCTCCTTGGTGGATCTTACGTTGAAAATAATGGCGACAGTTTAAGAGTCTACCAATAAAGGAAACCCCTCTGATGGGAATCCTAGTCATTTTCCTCCTTTTGGGAATATTGGTGCTCCTTATATGGTAACATTGTCCCTTCCTAGATTTACCATTGGTTTTCCATTTTGGTTATTTTTGACCTCCTTGGTTCCGCATGTCCATACTGCTCCTCAACCAGATTCTCCTCCACCTGAACAATATCAACCTCAAGTTGATCCTAAAGTTGACCCTTTTAATTTTTCACCCATTGTTTCTTCCTCCTCGCCTGGTGAAAGTATTGATTCTAGTAACTAGGAGGCTAAGGAGATGAAGAAAATGACAAAGAAGAAGAATCAAAATAAGTAGGGGGAAACCAAGCAACTATTGCTACCCATGCAACTAGTTGGAGAAACCTTCCAATCAACCCCGCAAAGTTAAATTCCCTTGAAAGATATGTAAGGGTGACCATCTTCTTAGATATTTTCCTGGTATTCCATAGGTATTAGAAGTGTGGTCCACAGGCTCCCATCAACCTTTCTCATTAGCCTCTAGAGATCATGCTGGTGATAAACCATCGACTAAGGATAGTAAGGTCCATGGGAAAAAGGGTAAAGTCAAGTTTCCATGTAGGTAATTTGAAGGGAATCATCTTATTTACCTTTGTCCTTATATGGATGAAACCTCAAAAGTGTTGGAAAACCTTATAACCTCGTATTTCGGTTGGTTATCAGAAGCTTTCTCCCAATCTTCCACTAGTTAATGAAATGATTGATTGAAATTCGTCTCCATTAAATCCCACTCTCTCTAAATGTGAAGCCCATGAGTCCATTTCTGACCAACCATTGGTTGACTCAATTCCACCTTCAGTTGATTGTACCTTTAACGTAGATAGTGAACTGCATACTGCTAAGGTTTTTCTAGTTTCTTTAGGTTTCAATGAATTGGGGGGCAATCCTCTCGTTCCCACGACACGGGGGGAAATCCTCCTATTCATATAGCACAGGGGAGAAGTTATCCCATTCCTATTTCAAAAGGGATCAATTTTCCCGTCGCCTTGGAGCAAGGGGGTAGTTCTCCCGTTCCCATGACACCCCGTCCAAGTAGTATGGTCACTTCCTTTGATTGGAGTCGACTAAAAAGATATCATATTCCTCCTTACATGCCCTTCCAGATCATGGTACATTCTTGTAATGTGAAGGTATCTTGCACAATCATATATGAAGGCACGTCTGTTAGTATTCTATCCTCAACTACTTTGAAAGATTTTGGTTCTCCGCAGCGTGAGCCTATTACCCAGAATTTGTTAGCTTTTAATAGAGGGACCAATCAACCATTAGGGATCCTTCCTCAGTTTCATATTATTTTGGGAGGAAATACTGTCTATAAATATGTGATGGTATTCCAAATCACTTTTGATTTTAATTTACTCCTTGGGTGTGACTATGCTTATGACATGTGAGATCTTGTCTCTTCACTCTTTCGTGTGATGTGTTTCCCACATGAAGGAAGAATCATGACCATTGACCAACATTCATTCGTTAGTCCTAATTCGACTCCAAATAAACCAAATTCCATAAATGGTACTTATATGAAAGTGGTAGATCCCTTGCTACAAATTAATTATGTGGAAACCTATTCCATACCCGCATCTACTGATGATCTAATAGGTGATGTAGTGCATCGTTTATTGGGGGCATTGGAGTTTGATCTTTCCATTGGATCCTTTGATCCCTTCTAGAGTTTTTTCTCCCATATGATGAGAACCTCTTAGAAGCCATGGCCTTTTGCAGGTCATGATCAAGGCACTAGAGCATAGTTCCTTTTCTTGTGTCAAGCTCCTTAAAAAATGAAACAAGGTTCCCTAAGCATAGTTCATTTTCTTGTGTCAAGCTCATTAAAAAATGAAACAAAGTCCCATGATCATAGTTCTTTTCTTGTGTCAATCTTGTTAAAAAATGAAACAAATCCCCTTTTAATTCGAGCCTTTGATTAGATCTCGTAAATTCCAAGTCGAGTCTTTCACTTGATCTCGTAAATGAACCTTCATTCCATCCACCTGTTGGTAACCAATAGTCTAATTAGGTAAATGAAATGAAGCTTAGGGGGCATGTACCTCAAATTGAGTCATTATGTTGAGGGCATGCAAACTTATTTAAAGCATAGTTTTTCTCATTTCAAGCTTGTGTAAAAATGAAACCAATTTCAAGCATAATTTCCCATGTTTCAAGCTTGTGTAAAAATGAAACCATTTTCATCCTACTTCTCGTGATTTCCATTTTTGTCAACCTAATTTTTCCACATGAGCCTTGGTTTTCTCATTCCATTGTCACCATCTGCTTGGTTGATCATACACTTTCAATTGGTTTTTTTACCCTTTCCCGAGGAATAACTGCAATGAGTGGTCTTGTTAGCCAACATATTGACCTCTACGTGTTTTGACCAGTTCCACCATGACTAGATCTAGTTGCTACCCTTTATACTACTCATTCCTCTAGGAAGAGTCCTCTTTCAACTCTTTTAAGACTCTCAAAATATGAAAATATTGTTGAGCACTTGTATTTTTAAACTCGTTAAAGTAAATGAAAAGATGTCTACTTGATATAAGTTTAACCCTTTTCCAGACTGTACTAGACTATTTACGAAAAATGAATACCTTAGTCGAACATGGATAAGAGGTTCTCCTGAGTATCATTTTCTACCTTTTTAGACTCAAGAGACTATCTACGAAAATGAACATTTGGAGTTTTATTTTTCACCTTTTTTTCAAACTCTCTAAACATGAAAAATATGTTGAGTTATACCTTTGTTGAACTCGTTAAAACATCAAACAATTACGGACTCGTTGATCATGACAAGACTGAACCACTCCTTCTCAGGGTTCGTTAAATATAATTAAAGGGATTCATTTGAAGGATGAACTTACAAATCAAGCATATGCTATCCTCCTCAATATTGTTAAAAAATAAAGAGGTACAAACCAAAAATGGTTGGGGAAATTGGGAAAACAGGGTACTCCACTTGTTAATGGAAGTGAGTTTCTCTTGAACATGATACTCTTCCACTTCATCTCCATGGTTGTTGGGTTGGGAAATATGCTTGTCTTTTGGTTCATCTTACCTTTTCAAAGCCTCCATTTTCAATTTTGGGTCAAATCTTCCAACTCTATTCAATTTCGTTGATGTATTCAAGAGAAGTCATTTAGTCAATATCTGCTACGATACCCTCAAGCCTTCATTCCATGTCTATTGTTCCTGAACTAGTTCCATATCATCATTATTCTATCTCAAATCATGATACCTGTTTTGTGTTGTTGATGGGGAATACATCAGAGCCCTCTTGTGGCAGATCGCTTCCTTTCGACATCATCTCATTATCCAGGAAATTGACTGAGGAGCAACGCTACAGTACCTTGGTGCTTAAATACATCAATGGAAAGTTTCCTCACTCTCAGTGACAAGTTTACATCATTGGCCTTCGAACGATAGATTTTGTGTGGTGTTCGACTTCGACTCTTTCATTCACACCATATGGATTGTACTGCAGTACCTTTAGGACCATTAACATAATCGGTGGTTTCTATCACGTTTGTTAATGACTTACATTGGTCGGTAATGATATGGTGTCTCTCATGTTAAACTCCAACTCATTGATTCACATGGTTAGACTTGTACGTTGGACAATTGTGTAAACAAGATAGAAGAACCTAGATCTAGTTCCATCCATCTGGGCTGCGATTTTAGGATTAATACAAGATCACAATGTATGATGGTTATGATCATATAGATAGTCATCCAATCATGGGTCCACCTTTTGTCATCAATGGATGTGTCTTTTGATCATTATATATGTAATTTTAGCTTATATGTTGAGCATGGGTACGCCTCCCTGAGTAGATATATCACGTTGTAAATGTATTGTAACACATAATGATCTCGTCGATTGTTCTTGATCCTAACTTGTCACAAGCTAAATAACTTTGGTCATCCGTTGCCATTTATGACTTTGTGCTTTAGGGGGCAATCTGCTATATGGAATTTTTTCACTTCTCATCAATAGACCTATTAACTAGATCAATCAACATCTTTTTACCCCTTGTCATCACTCTTGCTCAAAACCCTAAGCATGACTCTCCCTAATCCCTGAATTTATGCCTATAACTACTTCATTTCAGTGATTTTAAGGCCCAACACACCCCGTTGCCTTAGGAGACTACATTCACTAACAAGTTGACCTTATTTGGATTTGAATTGATGACCAGTAAGTTCCCCCTTGCTGGGGGTGTGCTGAGTCTAGAAATTCGAGAAAAATAAAAATAATCCTAAAGCTTCCTCTTCCAGAAGCTTCCAAAGGTTTTTCTAACCATTTTCCTTAGATGAAAGTCTTGAATCCTATCCTATCCTACCTTGGATATTTCACCTCTTATCCCTTGATCTCATCCTCCCATCAAGATTCAATCTCAAGCCTAGATTGGTAAATGGACAAGACTTCCTAAACTACCATCCTCTTGTGTATATTTACTTCCATCCACAAGCTAGGCGTTGGCTTTTGGAGATAGATTCTACCCTCATGCTATTGTTGTGAAAGTCATTATTCCATGCAATAAGGTGACATAGAGATACACTTTGTGACAAGGAAGGACAAGTCAAATTGGAGGATCTCTTCTACAAGATCAACTCTATATTTGGTTGTAACTCTCTCATTTTGTATTAATACAAGGAGTACATTATTTTACTATATATGATGTTATGTTATTCATGTATTTCAATACCATGTTGATGTATTGAATGAAGTGAATGGATTATGCTACATAGATGTCATATATCGTTGGCTTGTGTTGTTTGATTGTGCAGGTTCCAATTATAGCGTTCAGAGCTAGGATTAGAGCATACAAGCTGAGAAACAAATGAAGCTTATGATAGATTCCAGGTATGCTTCATCCTTTTTTCCATTTACTTTAATGAAGACATTATAGTCCTTGCTTTATGTTTTTCTAGGCCAGTCCACTAGGCCTAGGGAAGACATTTATGTCCACAGTCGTAGATTTTGTATAACAACAAGAATGTAGTTGATGGGATGCAGAAATAGGTACAAGCATCATCAAATCACACCCCATTGAGTGTGATCTACGGTATTTACCTGAAAGACAACGCCTAGCACCAACTCGAGGACAATGTTCTCACACAAGATTGTATGAGAACTCCAAATTATCTTAGTTTTGTAGACTAGGAGTCCTATCGATTGGGTCATATAGTTAGTAAGCATTTAAAATGCACATCATCTAACTTGGGATATATTATATCCAACAGGTGATTCTACCACCCTTGGCACTACTAGAAGAAATCATGTAGAAAGGAAATAACATAAAACAAATTAGGAAAAGGAATTGACATAAACTAAAGGCACACAACTAAACTAGGAAATGAAAGTAGATGAAATTAAATGCATATTAATATAATATTTCGTGAGGTGGCATGTTTTAAAAGAATTATGTCCACCTTTTGGAAGGCCTCAGGTATGATGATCAACTTTCAAAAATATTTTCTTTTAGTATCAAAATTGGAATAAGCCAATATTCAACAAATCAATTATCTTCTTTTGATGGCATATTCACATATTGAGGAGGGTATTAAATACCTTGGATTTCAATTGAATCTCAATACATACAAAATTAGTCACTGGAGATGGTTGATTTCCAAAATAAAAAAGTGAATTAATATTTGGTGCAATAGACGGCTCTCGCGTGCAAGTCACTTGGTTCTCATAAAAGTTGCCCTGGAGGCTCTTCCGGGGTATTGGTCCTCTCTTTCCTGGATCCCAAAATGTATTTTGGAACACATTAGAAGGATCTATTATAATTTCCCATGGACAAGTTCAAATTCAGATTTTTCTCTTCCATGGGTGGGATGGGACAAAATTGCATTGCCCAAAGCTATGGGGGGATGGGGATAGAATAATTTATTTCATTTCTCACATTCTCTTACTGAAAAAAGTGGTTGGAATCTTCTTAGCACTCAAATATTATGGACCTCTGTTTTCATTAGCAAAAATATATCTCCTTTATTTGTGGAAGATCGGGTGTGTTGTGCTAATAAGCCGCGACACAATATTTTAGGCATCTAGCGTGCAATCCTAAACACATTTGAAACCATTCGTATAGGGTTGGTTTGGAGAGTTGGTTCTGGTGCTCAAGTTCATTTAGGCATGGACCCATGGTTGGGTTCAAACCTAGATCACATCCTTCTAATGCCTTTGATTTATTTTTTGCGGGATCATGGTATCTCCAAACTTTCTCATATAGTTGATCCAAATTCTTCCACTATCTAGAATAAAGGTTGGAAATTAGTCGAGGATCTGGGAATTCCATGGATCTTCTACGATTAGTGGGAATTTTACATATCATCTATGCACAAAAGTCATATTCTTCTGATGGATTGTGAAGATGAATTGATCTGGTATGGTGCAAAAAATTGCCTCTACTCCCTAAAATCTGGTTATAACTATATAATTGTTGAACATTTCCCAACTACTCCTCATTGGTGGTGGTCTTGTATATGAAAGAAAAAAATTTCCCCCAAAGGCGAAGCTGCTAATGTGGTGCATTATGAAGGGGAAGTTCCCTATGTGGGAGGCTTTAAAAAGGCGGGTTTCCATTGGCCCAGGCTAGTGTGTATTATGCCAATGTGAGGAAAAAACTATCGATCACATGTTTCTCCATTGCAACTTCATACAAAACATATGGTATCATGGAAGACTTTCAGAACCACATATTAGACATTGGGTGGGTCCTTTGATTGAACATGCATGGCAACAATAGTTGTTTCTTCCATCCTCGTGCACTTACTATTGAAATGTGTAACCAGGTTCAGTCTTCATAATGTCTATTGTAATTATAACAACCTCGAGTTAAAAATTTCATGTAATAAAGATTAATAAAGGCAAAATAAGACCAAGGTCATGGGACATGTATTCCAAGCTGAATGCTGGGAAAAACATCCTAGTGGGTGTCACTTTCAGTTTATTATGGCTAAGGAAATTAGAAAAGGCTTATTTAATTGAATATAAATTCTCCGACCTGTACAATTAAACAACGACATTCTATACTTCTTGTCTTCTCTTTAGATACTTGTCCAACGATGCAACTCTCTTAGGCTCCAATTCTTTCTCTAAGGCCATTTCTTCCTGTAACTAAGTTAACTTGATGTCCCTTCTCCTGTTTCCATGCATTTTAATAAGTTCTTGCCTCTCACGTTCATATTCTTCAGAATCTTTGAAAATGCCTTCAACTATCATTTTTCCTCTTGCAATCTCTTCATCAATTCTACAAGACATCAAGATCACAAGCAATGGTTGACACGATATAAAAACATATATAATATATAATATATATATATAATATAATTATATATATACTATATATATATAATATATACGATATATATATTATGGTAAATGAAAAGTGATGCTCATTTGTGTTTTAACATGATCATGGATGATTTTTGATATAAATGTTCCGTATAAAAATGAATTTTAACATGATCAAGGATGGTTTTTAATGTAAATGTTCTATAGGAAAAAATGTATTGCATAAATGTCTGAAACCTCTTTAACATATTTTAATAATGATTATATTATACATAACACAAAGCATAGAGAGTACCTTCAACGATTCCAGATAAAATTTACTGATGGAAAAACTAGAGGGGATACTGAATTGGTTCACAAAAAGACTCCCATATTAATTGTAGATTTGATTGGAGGAAGAATTTTGAGATCACATGAAAGATCATTATTGTCGTGAACAAATATTTGATCAAGCTAAAATAAATATTCAAATCTTGCTATATTGCACAAATTATGATATTACTTCAAGCTATGTAAGAAAAATTACTAGTAAAATAACTGTACATGAGAGGAGTTGAAAAAGGATTAAGGAAAAAAAATAAACTTGATATTTGAAAAGAAATCAATAACACACATGATAATGCTTTTCGAGCCAATGTAGATGGGCCTGCATTTGGACTCTTGCTTTGTATGTCTATCTTAATTCCATTTTTATCCATTTTGGAGGTTTCTCATTTAGGCATCGTTCTATCATAAACATCATACAAATGCTTGTCCATAATTTTTTTCTGCTACAGTTTCTAGGGATGCATTGCCCTTTTCAACTTTGACATTTATAACCCTAAATTTATGCCTTGTCAATAATGCGTCTAGATAACCAATAATACTAATAATGAAGTTTTCTATGGTAGCTGAATTGTACCTACAACTTTATAGTTAACTATTTACGAGCAAGAAATGATTTAAAACTTGCAGTTCCAGTAACTTCTCGACAAGTGAATAGTCAATTGATTTCATATTTTCCTTCGTATGAGTATATAGGTTTCAAATCACAAAATGCCTACAAAAATACCAAACATTCATTTAAGTACATAAAAACAATGTTAATGCAATTTTTTGCATTGTAGATTGATTTCCAAATCTATCTAATTAAATGCACACTCTTGAGGAAAAGAATCATCACGTACAGAACCAGGAGAAAATAAATATTATAAAGGGCTCTTATTTCAATAGAAATTTGAAATGCTAATCTAATATTTTGGGGTTCTATTCCAAATGGGAAAAGGCAGTTAGAAAAACTTCCCACCATTTTAGTCCTACTAAATATAACATGCTTTTTCACCAAAATTAGTGAGATGATACAATATACCAGCCTCTGATCCTCTTTCTCTATATACACTTTCTAAGGAAAAGTTAAAACTATACTTGTGAACTAGTTAATATATCTTACATTTCATTATTAAAAGTTTCGAGCATAAATACATATCCTGGGGGGCAATACATGCCTTAGCCACTAGAAAGTCAGTCAAGATTCCATTTCTACCAAGTAATTCTCGTCCCAAATATACTACCTCCCTCAAGGTATTCCAGGCCTATACAAATCCGAGGACATAGCGTATATTTGTCAGGCTCTTAAAAAGTGCTCTCCTTAAACAACTAATTATAACCAAGTCTTGGATGGAATAACTATTGTAGTTAAGTCAATGCCTTGGCTAAGCTGGCATGCCCTAGAGTCATCTTCCCATTATCATACAACTTGCTTAGTCGCCATCCCATTAAGTTCATCACTTGAATGTTACTCAACATACGAGTAAGTTTTTCTTGGATAATTTGGAAAGTATTTAATGACACTCCAAACTTCTTTCTTTCCTATAAATACCTGTATAGTGAAAAAATATATAGATTTTTATTCCCAACTAGCCTGTACAAAAGTGAACTAAGGGAATGCAATCAAGGTCAATGTCCAAGAAAAAATAATATTGCACCTGTGACACATATCATATACACTCATTGCAATACTGATGGGCTGCCAAACAACTATTATACGTGATATAACAAGCACCTGAAATACGATAAAGGCATAAAATCAATGTGGTTCTCAAACTAGGCACACAAATGTAACTATTGCTAACTACAGACAACTATTTAAATGTCATTTCAATGAAAATATTAGCATACATTACAAATGTTTAACATAAGAGTGGATAAAATCTATAAAAGTGCAATAGGGTGATTATATCAAATGGACCCACCAAACGAAAAAGCATTGGTACATGTCACCTTCCTTTATGCATATTTCTTAGTGATTTTCAGAGATTCAAATATTACCATCCAACTGTCATAAAGGGATTAATGCTCGACAATCTATCCTCGTTAGCAACAAAAACTCCTTTCGAAAGAATTTCCCCATTTTGAACACACCTCGTTGCAATTTTATTTTCTATTTTCGTTACCCTCAGTCCAAGAGTACCTTTTCTCACAATGAATTGGTGGAAAATCCATAAAAAGTAGATATATAGGAAACAATTCAATACATATGACACAAAATGTTTTTTTTGTATATGGAGCCTCTTCTTTAAAAGGAATCTAGGTACTTATTCATGTGATTCATGTTGAATGCTTTCATTTTGTCATTTGTTTTCATAGGCAAACACTGTATTTAAGATTTTTCATCAAAAAATATTGTTCATAGGAACTCATACATAAGGTACACATCAAATAAGTAAGATCTAATACCCATCGTATTCAATTAAACTTATCTTTGCTAATATTTCTCTTACCCATTGAATTGTTTTATGGTTGTATTCTTGGCAAAAATAGTATGTCTGCAAAGGTATTATTTCATGTCCAATGGTTTTAGCCATCTAACTTCCAACCACCTTTCAAATGGCATCACCAATGGATGAGATATTAGAATTTATTTTCCTTATTTTATAAAATGGATGGGATGAAAAGGCAAGAGTTGTGCGACTAATTTTTTTCTTTGAAATGATAATCAATGAAGAATCAAGACAACATTTGAGGGGGAAATCCCTATGACATGAAACTTGAATGATAGTGTAATGAAAACAAACCTTTTTTGTTGTTGTATTCAAAGAGATTGCATCACTACCATAGTTGGGTTCAATCATAGCCTGTGAAAATGAAAAAAACCATTACCTGGCACATTAATGAGTCAGAAATATCCTTACCAGGTCACCGAACACCTCTTGAACCTCGGGTGTCCCACAGATCTTCTCCAACATGGCTCTCACCTTTTATTGGTGCCATCTCTCAATCAAGTTGTTGGGTGTGTCGGGTAGCCTGAATGATCCTATCAGTAGCAAGTGAGAGGCACCATCCCCAATTATGGAGTCTCTGGGTGCCGTAGTTATGAGGCTAGCCGCTAAGATCCCATTGGAAGAAAATGTTTAGTGCTCCTCGCAACCTCGAAGGCGTCATCTCCAACAAATAAACTGAAAGAAACTGCAAAAATGGTCTAGACTTAAATTCAGATGGGAGCATTAACATAGAAAAATCTGAGTCCTAATTCACTAACTTGATTGCCGAAACCAACACCAATGCCGAGCAATATGCGACTGACGATGAGCATGGCCACAGTAACGACAAAGCCATTAATGGTCGCCCCTAAGACCAAAAGCAACCTTCCTAGCAATATCGAAGGCTTCCGTCCCATATGCCTCGAGGTGGTCGATGTAAAGGAGGAGGAAGGAACCTCGTTTATTAGAGATCATATCTCTTTCCACCTAGGGCACTAAAAGAATGAATGCGACTCCAACTTGCACCGAGTACTTTTGGGCTTGTATCTCGTTCTTACTCCATGCCTTGAAGAAGGTGAGAGTTTATTTGAAATGAAGAGGGCTCCATCGAAGGTCAGTAGAGGTAGACTCATAAGCACCTATAGGGCTAGATTTTAGAAAAGAAAAAGAACGATAAGTTCAGGTGCTGGTGTAGGTACAAATCCTATTGCAAGGAGGAAGGAAATACTTAACCCCGCCAATTAGGCTTTCTTAGCGCACCAAACCTGGGAGGAATTCAACCCACATGACGTCATCCAAATCTGTACAGTGTTGGACGATAAATCTGTACAGTTTCTAGATTGGAGAAATATTTTCTCTTCTCAACAGAAAGACATGCTACAAGATGTTCTGCTACTTACTAAAATACAAAATTAGATTGGCCATGGTTGAAACAACACTTCATGTTTAGCCCCAAAACAGTTAAATAATCTTCACAACCATAAAAAGAAAATGTTAAGGCATTTGACTAATCACCATCTTCTTAGGAACAAAAGTTAATCCTACAAACAATATGACATGTGACAAATATTCCAATCCACTACCAATGCTGCAAACAATTCCCATGTGTCATTTGACATGCATTTGGTACAAAAAAACACAAATAATCTCACAAGTGATGTCATTCACTATAACTTGAAGCACTGTTATCCGACATGGACTATCAGATGTGTACATTTTCAATGGGTCATGAAATACCTATACTAAATAAGAGATCTTGCAGAGGAAAACAACACTTCCTCAAATTCAATTGTAGATTGTTATGTGGATTTTTTCAGAGTTTCTTGCAATCATTATGGATGAGTCTTGCAATTAAAAGTTTCTCTGCTTCCCAGTGATAATTTTGTATTTTTGATATTTTGGAAAGGTTGATCTTACTGGGAAAGGAGTTTTACAAGATATCTTTCATACATCTTACCCACTCTTGATTTGGAACTGTGCCACCCTCCCAAAAACGAATTTGAATGTGTGACCTCCTCCAGAGAGGAAACTTTCGTTCGCTATACAACTATCAACAATCCATTTAGAAATAATTCATTATTCCTTAAAAAAACATGACACACATTATTTTCATTTTGAAAATTCATAAGCTGGAAAGTAACAGTAAAAACTCCCTCAAACCCACAACCCTAGTAATTTCTCATAACATATAATATCATTAAAAACATAAGAGTCATCTACATATTTTTTGTACATGTTTGCCTATATTTCATCCATTCTGAATGTTATGATAAGTTAAAACTATCATCCTGGAAAATGTGCATATTACCACAAATATGCAATTATGTTTCTATTGAATATTTGGAAAACCACTATCAAAATCCACGGTGAAGGATTCTTAAGCCGCAATGTCAACATTTTTGGATGTAATTTTCCACTTGTTTCCACATGAAAAGCCAACTGAAGTACCTATGAAAATGCAACAGGGTATTTTTCACACCAAAAATCCCTCTATACGATGAGGGAGCACAATCTTGAGAAGAAATAAGAATCAAGATGATCTAGCTAGAACACTCATCTGATTCAACTTGTAAAGAATGCCACTGTGGACTGCATAGATTAGGAAGAGTGTTATTTAACCACAGTAGAATGTTGGGTGGATTCTATCACTGGACTGGATTATATGAGTCTTTCTATACGAGAAATAACACTGGAGCTATCAAGATAACTTAGGTTCATTATACACCATACTACTGCCACATGAAGTAATACACACTTCATGGAAAGATGCTACAACAAAATGCACGACTTTTTCCTTGTGGAACTCATTCCCTACTACAACATTGCTAAGCACATAAATCACCTACAACACCATATTAAAATAATTTCACAATTAAATAACGATGACCAAAAAGAAAAAAGTAAATTTAAAATTCAAGTCTCAATGTTGTCAAAATTATTCTTGTTCAAATCGCATAAAAATGATACAATCCAATCCATAATGTAAAAAATAGTGCCAATAAAAGAAAGAAAAATGAAAGAACAAAATGATCATACAAGGCATCATTCTCCATTTGTGTCCATTAAGGATAGGATGTAATGACTGGAAATAATTAGTAATTTTTCATTTGTCACCCTGCATGTTTGAGTCTCTATCACAACATATATCACAAATAATTTTAATCAATCTTTTTAAGTATCTCAAGTTGTGACTGTTTATCAAAGGGTTATGATTTTTGTCATGCTATGAAATAATAGTAAAACATAACCCTAACACGTTTAGTGGGACACAACTAAATATTGTAGTGCCTACCAAAATAAAACTTAAAAAACAATCCATGATGAAAGAAAGAAGAAACATAAAGGCCTCCCAAATAAATGGAAATAAGATTAGTAATAACAGTGTTACACTTGTCAGTGAAATATCAGTTAGATTGTGAGATTTAGCTTGACTAATAAAATCTTTCCTTTTTCTACAAAATGAAAGATAAAGGAGAATGTCACTTTGTAGATGCTTAGGCTGCAAGGAATATTTTTGCAAAAGGTTATACAAATTTTTAACAACATTTATTACATACTCTAAGCTAGCTCTTCATTATTTGCAACTAGATCTGCTAATACATTAGGAGCTTCTTCTCCAACTTGACTAGGTTCATTAAGAAACTTGAATAAAATAGGTAACATATCAATCCTCACCTCCCATTCTTGTGAATAGCTAGAAGGACAAGCACAATTTACATTTTCCAATCACATGCAAGTGAGAAATCTTGTGCGAGGAGATTTATCCTTTACAAATTTGATGATTGTAGCTAGAACACCACCTTATTTCAAACTAATAAGCTTCAAATAAATTTGAGGATTATTCTTGACAAGAGCTCTTAAAGCATCTAAACAAGCTTCTCTTCTATTTGGAGAGCTTCCCAACAAATCTACAAGGATATCCAGAGCATCAATATTCAAAAAAGCATGATGTTTCATGTTGGTTACACAACAATGCAAAATAACATTTGTTGCAACTTCTGCCCCATTTTCATTTGTATTGTTAAGAAGGGCCAGTACTCAGTAGTAGATCCGTTCTATGACCTTGACGCAAATTATTTTTTGGAGAAACTGTTGACTAAACAATAATTTTTAAGGACCTAGCATTAGCCTCCAACACCTGAGAAAATGACGAATTTTTCAGTTCTGCTCTATCTAGTGCAGGTGCATACCTACCCATGCTGACTGGTGCCTGCCCACTTTGCCTATTCTAAAGGCAGATAATACCACTTATCTCTGATATGTTGAAAGACCAAAAATGCAGAACTGTGTATAACAAAACATAAAACCAAACAACAAGTAAGAGAACTCAGAATACCATCAACTTTATTCATTGAACATGTAAGCCTTTTATAGATCTACTCATAAAAAATGCAAATTGACAAGGTCTTCTTAACCCATCTTTCGGTAGCTTCTAACAACTAGTTACATTAAGCTCCACTTACTTTCAAACTATATACATGGATAGTGTGTGCTAGTTAAAAGGGAGGGAACATATGCTCTTGGAGGCAGTTTATACGGATTAATGGCATTGACTATTGGAGAAGGTGTCTCCTTGGGAGGTGCACCATTCTAGTTTGGATGGGTCAAACAATTTAATGTTTTCAGCATCAAGACATGGGCAGGGCACCTTTTTCAATGCAAACTGTGGATCTAGCTGCAAGGCAACGAATTCCAACAAAAAAATACATTGAAATGATAAAAGTTTAAATAATTTTTTTTAGTCCATGGAAATGTTTAGAAGATATAACTAGCAAAAAATCACAACACATATAACTTATGATGGATATTTTACAAAACAAGTTTGAGCAGCGGCCATAAAAACTACTTTAACCATGTACAAAAAAATATTGTGTTATTAAGTAAGCATTCACAATGCAATTTCTACTAGAACTTCACATAATTTAACTATTGTCCTGCAATTCTGACCTATAAGTAAATTGCATTTACATTACATAGATACAATAGATTACCACGTTGTGTTTTTATCAAAAGGTATCAAAGATGAAAGCCTTCCAAAATAACAAGGATATCAATGCATAGACATCTATGTAAATCAACAAAAATGGGACCCACTCTGATAAGGTAAATCATGGTCCGGAAGATCAGAAGGCCCACCAAACTTCTATTTCCCTTGACACTCATTAAACAACAAAACACATTACAGTCTACTCCAACAACAAAACACATTACAGTCTACTCCATGTCCACATTTAGCAGCTAAAAAAGTAACCAAACAACTTTGGAGGCTTATTATGATGTTCTCATGGTTCCATAGAATGCTCATCCAATTGTATTGGCATATTATGTATCGATAAATGTGTGAAATGAAATTCTCAGTAAGGCATATGCCATTGAGAGAATTCTTCCAGTAAATCACATTTTCATATTTATGGTCAATGTGTTTCAAACCACTCAGTGTGGTTCATTGTCATGATCTTGATGAATGAACTTATCAAACCATGTAATTATATACTGTAGAGATGCAAAATGGCTAGATAAATGCACATTAAAAGATAATAATCAATTAATTAATTGATTTACCTGAAGGATTCTATCAATAACATAATGAATCATAGAATTTTTCAATCTAAAAATGAAATATGCCACCGTCTTTTTGTAATCTTAAAAAGAAATCAGTGACAAGCAAAAGGACCCACATAGAAACACCCTTTTAATACAATGTTAATATGTAGAGTTTTACCCCAAGCCGAGCTTCCAGGCCAGGAAATATTTTAATGGGTATATTTTAATGGGTGTTGCACTTCATAAAACACTGAGTACTGGAGACAACTTCTAGATTGGAAAAAATTCTAAGTGTAGTACTCATAAACCACCCTAATTTGACATTCCCTTCATAAAATAACATCATTTGACAAATGCTGCTAAATTTGAGAACATACACTCCTTTATTTTTCTGCTGGGAAAACCCCCTACAACTAAAAACTTGTTTACCAAATTTCAATTTTGAAGCTTCTAGGTTTTATCAGGGAATTGTTCAATGGAAGCTAAAATATATTGCTTGACAACACTGTTTAAAGAAGGATTTATTTAATTAAATTCAAATGGTATTGAAAAAAATAGAGAATAGATCATAAAGACTGTATACTATGTGGTGACACTCACCGTCTCACAACAAGCTGGAGAAACCCACCATAATTTTTTTTTAGAAAACATATTAGTTAAGGTGTCTACTGCACACACAAATAAGAACCACAACATACAAGGATTTCAAACTCTTTCCAAAAAGTAGAAAAAAGGTTTTAAAGGGCAAAGAGGATTAAGGAGAGTGACATACCTGTTCATCTCCATTGCAAATCATACACAATAGATGGGGTAGAGCCCCACTGTTTAAGACCGTCTTGACTCCCAATTCAATCCCACATGCAAAGCTCCCGACCGCAGTTACGGACTTAACCAAAGTTATATACAAAAGGCGTTCCTCACCACCTATACAATAACCAATTAGGAAAATAATATTCTTATGTTGCAAGGAAGTAATAATATCAAGTTGTGAGTGTAACTCTTCTACTATATTCCCGTAACCAAGAAAGGAAATGGTATGTATAAAGTGGGTGTTCAAATGACATGATTGGAGACTAATGTAATTTTTTGACCTGAAGTTTGAAGACAGTTTGATGCCACTCGAGGTGTATCGCTGAAGCGCAGAAAGGTAAGGCACATTATTTTGAACTACAGTTTCTCCATTGTTCAAACACAAAGTGGTACTCAAGTTTATATACACTTGATTCATTGTAGCGATCCCAGATATCTCTGAGGTTGAAAGGCATTCTAACAAATTCGGAAGTGAAGGAATTGCATGCTAAGAATATAGTGAATTTTAGCAAAAAATCATTGAGCCAAGATAGCTGTGGGTAGGCTAAAAAAAAGTTTGGAAAAAATTCATTAAGGCAGGACAACTGTGCATAGGCCAAGAAAAGAGAGATGTGTAGAGAGATCTAACGAAAAATTTGAGGATTAATCACAATTTTCTCCAGTTCAAAAGTGTTCTCAATGTTGTTTTCGGTCAGAGACCCATGCCACATAAAAAATATCCAATATAATACCAGTATAATAGGATGACAAACAATAATTCTATCATCTAACACAAAATCGATGGAGCACGACGATACATAGTGGCACAGGAGGGGCGATAATTCTATCATCTAACACAAAATCAATGGAGCACGACGACACATAGTGGCACAGGAGGGGATTTTTCTCAAAAGGAATGCCTTATGGCATGATTACTATATTCCAACCAACTTCCTAAAACAATTGAATTATGGTCCATTTTGCATAGTGTAAGCCCTTAAGTTGGTAGCTTTATAAAATTTATGGTTGTGTGTCTTACATACATTCTATCTAAATTTCAGATTCAATTAAAGCATTGCAACATCTATATATTCCAACATTATACTTTATTTAACTGCAAGAGTGTCGCTAACATTCTCTAGTCACTTGAACTAGGGTTAAAGAGTGAAAATTACCAAATATTGTGGAGATTATTTAGCAGTATAATTTAGGAGCTAACAATGAGCATTTCGTGCGTATGACCTACTACAAAGATAGGATGTCAAAAGTAGTTATCAGCAAGCTAAACAATGAACCATAACTACCAAAGCATACCAAGGAAAAAAACATTATAACATCACTGCCAAAGTTCATCAAGCACCTTTAACGTCTTCTAGTCTCTCTGAAGACACGTAATGACATGGTGGTCAAGGAAATCAACAAGCCTAAATTCTCCACATATTCACAGGAAAAAAACCACAAGAAAAGGAGTACATGGAGAATTTGTCAACATATAAGGCATCTTTTGAAATGTGGCAACAAGAATATTCCAATTTAATTTGTCCTTGAATTAAATTGTGAAATAAAATCAAATTTAGTCTTAACAACTACTTGGAAATAGTTTAATTAAGTTATTTTGACTTAATTAGTTGGAGAAATTCAAGTTAGAAGTCTTTCTGAAGTCATGCAGGAGTTATCCCTTAAATTAAGAAGATAAGCCTTAAATTAAGGAGATAATATTGAGTAATATTTGAGTTGTAATTAGTTAACTTGGTTTACTGAGTTAAGTCCAATTAAATTAGTTCCAAACTATTTGAAGAACCAATAGAGAGTTAACAGTCAGTTGATGCATGCATGCACTCAATTAGTGTACTCCAGTTAACTGAAGATTCCCTCATCAGAAACTCATGCATGTCTATTCTGAGAAAGACCCAGTTGAAATTAAAGACAAGGACAATGTACTATCAGTTGCATGTGTTTTCCTATAAAGAAAACTCATGCATGCAGAAGGAATCAATTTCCTTGAGGATTGCACAGTTCTAACAGTGTGTGAGATCAAGAGATCATCCACTTGGTAAATCGAGTTTTTCCACTTGGTTGAAGGAGATCATCCCAGAGGAACAACACAAGGAAATAGGAACTTGGAAGGCAGAAAAGAAGGCTTGAGAGAAGCCAGGATTGCCTGTGAGCATCTGTGAGGATTGTACTGAGAGCTGGCTAGATGTGAGAGCTAAGGCTTTGTATAATCTCTATGTATTTCCACCTTGTATGATAATACAGATAGTGGGGTTTTTAGTTGAGGCTTTCCCCAAAGTATTTTCATTTGTATTGTGCATTGATTCTTCTTCTTCTAGTTATATTGTTCGGCTCGATCTTTAAGCTTTCACAAATTGATAGTAGAAGTAGGTTATAGTATTCTGCTTTGATTTATATTTCATTATCGAGTTAACTTACAGTCAGATTTTCTACATGGTCTCAAAGCGAGATTTTTAGAGAATTTGCAGAATTTCTATAGCATCAACCTCTGAGGGTGTTCTGCTCAGCCTCTACAATCATCAACCCAAAAAAGGGTAAAATAAGGCCACCATTTTAAGGAATTGAATAGTCACTTGAAAAACCCAATAAGGTGTTGATACATTAGATTTCATTTTCCATTTCCCTCCTTCAAGGCACCGAGGGAGATCCATGAACCCTGAGATATGATTTTCTCTACGGATGGAGTGGACAACCAAAAATTGGTGTTCTAGTGAGATAATAAATTGCATGACCAACAATCTTAGATTTAAGTTAAAATATGTTGACTGTTCACTAGGGTTCGATCCAACAGTTGTAGGGTTTGGCTACATGCATGCTTTGACAAGTTTTGAACACTTCTTCTCTAACACCCTCCTCCCACATCTACCCATGTAACCAGGCAACCAGGGTAAATATGTGACGAGAAGTTACTATGATATGATTCGACTCCCTATGTGTCAATTAAGGAAGTGGAACCAGTGGAACACATCACATAGACCTTCCACATCAGCAAAAAAACTCCTAGAAGCCATCCTAACCACTTAGGTAACCAACCTCTGAGACCAACTGAAGTTTTAGTGCATCAAACCCCAAACTCTCCCTTGATAGGGATAAGCGTGAATATGGAACGCTCTAAAAACTCCCACAACAAGGGCAAGGGGGATTCTAGGAAAATTTTCCCAAGTGTTGTTCCTGCAATAGTAGGATTTGTGCCACTTTTTCAGGCCCAGAGCGTAGGTCACTGCCCAGAACTCAATGACACCTTCAGAAATGAATTTACATATCAGAACAATGATACATTTGCAAAAACATCAATTAGGACTAGATTGGACCCCTACTAGCCATGACAAGCATTTCGTTAAACATGTCACAAACATGGAAGCTACATATTTTAACAACAGAACTGAGCATAAGGGTCTCATACTTATATGAGATTCACTATGAGGCATTGTTTCTTTATCACATTAGCTACATTATAATCTATTAGGCCATAGATAAATTTTTCATTCATTTACAAGTAAAAACATGATGGGAGCCATACATCATGATAGTCATAAAACTCATTCATAACCAACATAACAACAACAAAAATACCAAGGAAACAACAAACATATAATCCACATTTGAACCAATATAATACTCATGGAATAAAAAGGAAAAATAACCTCATATTAATGAATGCAATGACCAACCAGGTTTGGGACTTCCATGAACAACCCAACCATAGATTGGTTGAACCAAATATTTCTTTCAGCTAATCATCCCCATTCCATATTCCAAGCATGAATGTGGGACCTCATGGAACAATCCTTCAAAAATGAATCAAGGTTTCTAGAGGCCAAACCACCTCAACCCATCAAACATTGATTCCATCTCATGGTTGGACATCACAAACCATCACCAGATTGGTATCTACCCAAGACTTCTAGGGCTCTAGAGCATTTGTTCCAACCAAGGCTTCCAGGACTAGTAACTCAATCCACAATTGTCGCTAGGCTTCTAGAGCGTTTATCAAACTAGGGCTTCCAGGACTAGTAACTCAACCCACCAAGGGCTTCCAGAGCGTTTTTCTAATCAAGGCTTCCAGGACTAGTAACTCAATCCAACCTGTTACAAAGATTCTAGAGCATGTGTCCAACCAAGGTTTCGAGGAACTAGTAACTCAACCCAAATGAAAGGAAACATGAGAACCAACCAGAAAAACAAATAAATGAACCCACAACACCATGGCTATTCTAAAAATGGCAAGGCTAGGAAAATCCACTGTCAATCCAAGAAATCATCCATGCCAATGATAGTTCATGACCAATAAACTACATGCATATGTCTGCATGCCAAAACTAGTGAGGAAAACATACATGCAACTCGGTACCTACGAGCAAAAAATGTTGTAGCCGATGATCTCGATGAACTCTTACACTTCCTTGCTCTTCCTTTTCCTTCTTTCTCCAAAACTCCAAGTATGCCACACTCCTCCAAGAGTGCTCCAAGAAAACTCTAAGTTTCCAAGAGTGAGTGAGAGAGAGAGAATAATGAGAGAGCTCCAAAACTGAACTCACAAAATCTTACGCTGACCATGCCTACCCACTGATCCTCATAAGCCTTTTCTATCAACGAGGCCTTTATTTTCTTCAATTTCCATTTTTTTCCTTCATTTTCCTCCTCACATGCAACCTGTGACCTTTCACCTTCTTTTTCTCCTATTTTCCATTATTTTCATGAATAAATGTGCCAAAAATGCCATTTTCCTTTCCAAAGCTTTTGGCATTGCCTTTGCCAATTTCCTTAGACAAAATAAACCAAAGTGACACCCAGTAGGATTTTTTCCCACCATTTAGCTTGGAATATGTGTTCCATGACCTTGATCTTATACATATATTTTTTTTACATGGATTTTTAACTAGGGTTGTTACATCTTCCACAAAATGGTATTTGTAATTGTGAAGTGTTTTGACGATTGTTTCCTTCTTGATACTTCATGGAGTGGATAAAGCAGAGTTATGGTCCTGTCAAGAACCATTTCAGGACAGATCTTGAATTCTACAATTTTGGGTCAAAATCCAAAATATCTGCTTTGCAGTTCATATGTGAAAGTTATGCTTCCAAAAATTTAACCATTGATTTGTCCACTGCAGTACCACCTGCATCCTATGTAAGCTCCTTCCGGTATATAGAAACCTAACCCTAATCAAAGGAGGTGATCCACAACCTAACCCTCTTCCACTGTTAAGAAATACATACAAAAGAAAGTAAAACACAGAAACAAGGTGAAAGACAAAAGTTTGTATCAAGCCATATCATCTATTTACTGATTATTTTTCTCTGTATTCATGTCATAATTCGTGGGAATAATAAAAGCAAGACACTGTATTTTATCTTCAATTAGAAATTTTCCCTCATAGGAATGTCCATCTTAAATCGTGCATGCATGGGTTCTATGTTTTTACTACTATAGTTATATTATTTTCTCTCCATTACTTTAAGAATATGAATGGAATGCTTTTACTACTATAGTTATTTTCTTGTTTCTCTATTCTTTTGCAAATATAGATGATGTGTTTTTATCAACGCTAAAATCTTATACATAAGTAATTCATAATACAACAAAATATAACTTTTCTATATTCGCATTATTCAAATTAATATTGGAAGTGACAAACTGTCCATTGGAATATTTGATGTTGTTTAAGTATCATGGTTGATATTATTTGTGTAGTGCGTGTTGAATGTTTGATGTTATTTGTGTAAATCATTCTAAATGGTTGATGTTGTAACAATTAATCTTTTGTTTATGGCATTTTAATTTTGTAATAATGTAGTGTGTATGTGTGTGTATATATAGAGAGAGAGATTATCCAAAACTAATACAATATTTTTCACGATAAAATTGAATATATATGATTTATAATTTATATTGTATAAATATATGTACCATACATCAATTTGTCTTTTGGATCAATCAGAGTAAGGTGTTATTACCCCATAATTCAAGCCTCTTTAGTGAAGTGCATGTGCTTTTGCTTGTGCTCAGGTGTGCACATGTGTTTGAAGGAAAAAGTATGGATCCAAGTGTGAATCTTTGGAATCCTAGAAGATATTAGTGCAATAGATAACCCCGTCACTTGTGGCCTCTTACTTGAAGGATTTTAATAGAGCATGGAAATATATTCTAGTCCACTGAATAGCCAAAACAATGCAGTTTCTGCTTGGTCATGTTGAGTGGAAGCACTCAGTTGAAATTTATTGCAGTATGTGTGCACATACACTAGTCAGTCTTTGGAAGATTCACTCTCAAGGTTTTAGGGAAATCATGCTCAAGGCACACTTGGTGCTATTCCACACTCTGGCAATGTTGATCAATATTCAAAGCCCCTAAATAGGCTTAAAAGTTTGAACATTATTATTTCAAAATGAAAAAAACTTTCGTAACGTACTCATACCCTACATCTAAGAATCAGTTTATAATCTATTTGCTTAATTTGAACATCATATTTCAAACATTACTTCTAGATTAGTGTCATAATTTTGAAGATGATTTTCTCGTGTAAAAACCAAATAACTTGAAATGGAAATGAGAAACATGAAGAAGACTTACTTTCCTTCTTTGACATTTCAACAAGTTCTCAAGAAGTTCTAAGGATATCATTCCAACACATCATCACCTGTAGCTTCAAATTACTTTTCCTTTCAAATGGAAAGAAACCAACTCAACAATGATGGTAGAATTTAACATAGATATGATAGCTCAAATCATCATATATTTGATTAGGCTCTTGTGAAATTGATTGCTATGTGTTCCAACTAGCCCGGGATACAACTCAATAAAGAAGTTCTAACAATCCTCCACATAATTTTAGACAATGATATGCAAATATGAATTTCAAAAACATGGAGAAGACTTTCAACTAAATGTAAGAGCAATTCTCAAGAATCTGTAACCAAAGTTACAATATGAAGAAGATGAAGATACTTGTCTGCAAATGTACAACACATGGAAACTCACTAAATAAGAGTTTTTTTCACTGCCCAACCAAATATATCACCAAAAACAAGACTATGAAACACAATGAACAAAAACTACCACTGATCTATATTCCAGTGTTAACCTAAATCCACTCCCTACATCACTACAAAAATTCACAAAATAAACATTTACTATGATCATTCTGTTAGACCTGTGTTGTACTCTTTTCAACTAGAATTATTCTCATCCCCTATCTCAAAAGTTCAATATGGTCAAAGTTTTGCAAGATCTATGCATAGACCTCTCTATCTAATGATGTCATATTAATTAGTCAATCTGACTTATACTAGGGATTTGGTAATGTTTTATACATATTATAGAATCACAGTTACAAATGTACACCACCCTTTTTGGACAATATACTGTGTCATATATTCTATTAAAAAAATAACTACTAGTCCACAAAGTACAAAAGGTATCTTTTGGACTATGTGTATGGTGCCCCATCTTGAGTGAAAGTGGTCTCTTTTAGAAGATATGTATTGTGCCCCATTTTTCATATTTTTATTATTATTAGTTAGCATACCATGAATGTTGTTTTTTATTTCACACCTTGTAGGTTGTTCTTAATGAAAACATCTGTAGGTTCTGCAAAATATAAAATTTGAAGTGGGAAACATATCAGTCATAACAGGTGCCTGCAAAAAGTAATTGTGATTTTTAGTGTTGTCTCAACAATCTGAGCAAAAGATTGAAGTTTGAAGGTCTCCTTTGGACTGTATATATTGTGCTCCATTTGGACCACAAAAGGTCTCTTTCAGAATGTATGTATTGTGCTCCATTTGTCACAAATTTTGTAGTCATTTAGCATACTAACATTATTTTTTATTCCACAGCTTGTAGGTTGTTCCCAATGAAAATATTTGTAAGCTCTGCAAAATATAACTTTTGAAGGGGGTATCATATCAATAATGATTGGTGACAACATAAACTATAATGTCCTCTACAAATTGAGGAAAAATGGGACACATTAGCTTATCCATCCTTGTAGGCTATAGTCCACCTAAAAAGGGGAAAACCCCTAGAAATACCCATTGTTGGGCAAGTTGGGCGAAAAAATCCAGAATTGGGGTTGTTAGTGTCTATGAGTCACCAGTGATCAAATGTACTCTTTCAATATGGTTGATAGGGTTCTAGGTCAAATTGTTATAGTTTCAAATAAAATTTGATCATTGGTCAGTTCTAGGTCATTACTACTCCCTCCATTCTTAAGGTTAATAAATGCCATTATGGTCTTGTCATCACTCCTTGTCATAGGTCATCCAAGAGTGTATTGGTCATCATTCGGGTTATCATTCCATTTGGTGTCATCATTAGGTCATATCATCAAAAGTCATGTAAAAAAGTCATGTCATCACCATAGTCACCATCACAGGGAGCAATAATTAGAAAAAGGTGTTCTAAATTGCTACCAAAAATGATATCATCAACATAAATAATAATAATTAGCAATTTATCATTTTCAATCTTTGTATGTAAATTGCTATCTGCAGAACCTTTTGTAAAACCTTATTGGTGTAGATATTTGTTAAGGCAGTAATACCAAGCCCTTGGAGCTTGTTTCAGACCATAGAGAGCCTTTTTAAGTCTGCATACAAGTTTTGCATCATTTCCAAGAATGAATCCTTCTGGCGCTCAATATAAACTTCTTCTTCTAGATCTCCATTAAGGAAGGTTGATTTTACATCCATTTGGTATACTTTGAATTTCCGAAAACTAGAAAGAGCAAGAAACATTCTTATGGCTTCAAGTGTGGCAACAGGTGCAAAAGTTTCTTCAAAATCTATACCTTCATGTTGAGCATACCCTTTACAAACAAGTCTGGCCTTGTTTCTAATGACTTCTCCATTTTCATTCAGCTTGTTCTTGAATATCCATTTAGTTCATATAATATTTTTATCATGAGGTCTAGGAACTAATTCCCAAGTGTCATTCTTTTCAATTTGCTCAAGTTCTTCATCTATGGCCTTGACTCAACATTCATCTTTGCATGCTTCAATTATTCACTTGACATATAAAATTCAACATAAAATATACTTTAGATAGAAGTATTCCTTAGAATATTATTCACTTGCATACCTGGCCTTATGATCCTCTCTTCTTTATAAAGTTTTTGGCCTTTCTCAATACCATGGACTGAATCCACTTAGGACCAATACCTTGGATCAAATACCACAGATCAAATACCTCGGACTAAATACCTAGGGGCAATATCATGGTCTAAAGATACCTTGGACCAAATACCTCAGACAAAAACCATGGTTTTCAACATGTACGTGCTTTGCCTTCTGTGGGAGTGCATGTGTACATTATACACTATTTCTGTTTTGAGTACCTGCGTGTATACGCTACTTGGACTAAGTGAACCTGCGTGTATCTCTTAAACTACTCTTACATCGTCTTCTTCCTTCAACTTCTTTAATCTGGTCAATAGACTTTAGTTCCATCTTCCTGATCCTCTGTACGACTGCCCTATTTCCTCTAAATATTCCTGTTAGCCTCTTATCAAAACTGAGTTGAACTGTAGAGTTTCCATCAAGGACAATACTTGTATCATGATGCCAGCACCATTTTCTCGACCCAAAATTCCCAGCGGCCTGGATGTAGTGCGCTTCCCAAATTATCTTTGCACACTTGCTTGACGGAACAAAAGGTTGTCCCAGGTGGCACAACAGAGCATCCTGGAGGTGAAAATATGGAACTTGCTAACCCTCCAAGAGCGTTTGGTATGTGTCACCGAATTCTGGGTTGCTTTTGTAGAGAAGTGGCCAATCAAAAGTCTCGTGCCCACAAGAGTTGAGCACGGTGATTAACACCATGATCGGTGGTCGGCTGAGGCAATCCTCATAATTATTTATGATTCCCTTCTTGTACTTGATATTCAAATGGAACTGTTGCAGGTATGTGGAACACTACTGATGGCGATCATTCTGCAACTTTCCTTGCATCTGTATGAACTACAGGGGTCAGTGGTTTGTGTGGATGACTGTTTCCTTCCCCAAAATGCAATGCTTCCATTGTCAATAGGCCTGCACAATGGAATGCATCTCTTTGTCAAAAGTGGGTTACTTCTAGACTGTGTCTAGAAGTGTCTCACTGTGATATGCCATTGGATGCCCATGTTGAGTAAGGAATGCCCCAATAGCATAGTCAGAGGCATCTGTCTTAATCTCAAATGGTTGTTGCAAGCCTGGTAATGTGTGCACTGGTGCAGAGAAGAGGCGATGTTTCAACTCCACAAATGCCTTCTATTGAGATTCAGACCAAAAGAATTTTTCTTTCTCTCCTCCTTTGGTGACTTGACTCAAGGGCTAAGTGATATGAGAGAACCCCAATACGAACCTGCAGTAGAAATTGGAAAGACCTAGAAATATGCAGAGCTCCATCAGAGTGGTTGGGGATGGCTAATCTCGAATGAATTAGATCTTGGTTGGATCCAGATGCACCCCCCATTCATCAATAATGTATCCTAGATATTGAACTTGATTCATGCGAAAAATGCATTTATCCAAATTGGCACACAACTTGTGTTGCCGCAGTGTTTGGAGAACCTGTCGGATGTGGTGGAGGTGCTCTTCCCAACTCTTGTTGAAGATCAAGATATCATCCAAGTATACCACTACAAATGAGTTGGTGAATGGATGTAAGATGTCATCCATAAGCCTCATGAAGGTTGTGTGAGAATTCGTCAACCTGAAAGGCATAATCAACCATTCGAAAAGGCCCTCCTTGGCTTTGAAGGCAGTCTTCCACACATCAGAGGGTTCGATTGGTACCCGGTGATATCCAGACTTCAAGTTGATCTTGCTGAAATATTTTTCCCTGTTGAGTTGGTCCAGAAGGTCATCAATCCGTGGGATTGGGTACCTATTCCAGACAGTGATCTTGTTCGGCGTCTGATAGTCAATACAGAGTCTCAAAGTCCCATCCTTCTTCTGTACCAACATGACCGGGCTCCCACGGGGTGATGAACTCGACTGAATGTGACCTTTTTGTAGCAAATCCTAAATTTTCCTCTTGATTTCATCGTTTTCCAAAACGGAGTCTTGATATATTGGTCCATTGGGTAATGGTGCACCTGGGGTCAGATCGATGGAGTGCTTGACCTGACAGTGCAGAGGCACCCCTGCAGGAGAGGTGAAGATGTCCTTGTACTCCTCCACGAACTTGTCCATTTGTTGTTGTCATGTGGAGGGGCCCTGTCTGGAGGTCGTGGCCACCGTCTTCTTCTCTCCTTGAGGGCGTATCATCATGAAAACAAATTTCCCACTTTTTGAAATGAGCTTATTGCATTTTTTTGCAGTAACCAGAGAGATGGAGGTAAGCGGTGTTACCTCTGGTATCCTGTACAGCTTATTTCCCAACGTAACAATAACAGTGCGAGGCCTTGACTCATACACATCATGTCACTTCCACAAGTATGGTTGGCCTAATAATACATCACAAACATTTAGGGGAGCAACATCACATAATACCTCATCTGTGAAGGGCTTGATGTTGTATGGAAGGTGACATTGTTGGTTCACTTGCAGATCCCGTCCTTGGTGAAGCCACCTGATGGTATACTATTTTGGGTGTGCTGTGGTCAATAAGCCCAGCTGCTTCATGACCTCTGCTTTAATGAGGTTCTTTTGGCTCCCGCTGTTGACAATGAACTGTAGCAGGGAACCCTTTACCCACATCTGGGAGTGGAAGAGACACTTCTTCTCCTCTGGATCTTCAAGTTCCTCCTTTTGGATCTTTGTGGTGGCAACAGTGGTGTTGGAATCCAAATCAATAATCTGTTTCCCTTTATCATTCCCCTTGTCGGGTTTTGACTCAGAGTCAGAACATGCTTCTGATTTTGAATCCTTCAGTTCTACCAACATTGATTGCTTGGCCCAACACTCACTTTTGTTGTGGGTGGAGCTCTTATGGAACTCACACCAATTTCCTGTGTCCTTCTTCGGCTTCGCAATGTTGTTCTTTGCTTGTGGCCTTGGCAGGTTGTCTTGGGCTGTCCATCCTTGGCTTTGTCCTTTGTTCTGTGGTTTGGGGGCACCTTTCCCTTACTTCGGATTCATAGATCCAAAGTCTTACTTCTTCTGTTTAAACTTCTGCTAGATCTTGATGGCGTATCGGTACGCCATGTCAAGCAAGGAGATGTCTAGGAACTCCATCTTGTCCTGGATATATCTATGTAGGCAACTGTGGTACTTAAGTACCAAATGTTTCTCAGAATCCTTGATACCCAACATCGTGTGAAGGGTATGAAAAACATTGGTAAACTCCATCACATCTTGGTCCCTTCCCTACCGCATCATGGTCCACTTTATGTATTTGTCCTCGTAGCTCCCGATAGGGTAGTACTACTCCTTGATGGAATCCTGGAATGAATTCCAAATGGGAGTGGCAGAAACAGTGAGGTCGTATTTTCATCCTTGTACTCACAATAGGTTTCCCACTAGTCCTTGACGTGGGGGGCGGCTTTGAGAAGAGAAAAAGTAATCTTTTCATGGTTGGAAAAATCACGAACAAAAAAATATCCTTCTAGTAGATTCAACCATTTATCTACTGCGTCTGCATCTATTTGGCCCTCAAATATGGGAATGTCAAATTTTACTTGTACCTTAAAAGGTGTGGAGCCTCTAGAGTGGCTGTTGGATGTGGATGTGCTGCCAGTGGGCAAACGTTGAAGGATCTAGGAAATGTTATCCATCATTGCATTCCTTTGTTTCTCGAGGACCTCCTGGAGCAATATTTTGATAAGATCTCTTGCTCCCTCTTCTTTCTTTTCTTCCCCCATGGGAGGCCCTTGGGATTTCCGAGGCTAGTCTTGCAAAGGTTCGACCAATTTGAGCCCTAACACCTTATATACCGACCTCATTGGGGACACGCAAAGAAAAAAAGAGAAAGAGCAGACCGCTCTGATACCACTGATCCAAATTTGATCAGGAACGCAACAAATTACAAATATAACCATAAGTACAAAGATGTAGCAGAAATAACACTATCTTTCATTAATATCAAATAGTGAAATATGCTTACAAACATAATGGAAATGAGACTAGCTTAGGCAATGGTAGCTTATCTCTGAGAAGAGATGTAGCAGCTACATAACTCTAAACTAAGTTACAATGAGGCTCAAGGGCCTTTTTATTATTGAACAATAAGAGAAAACCATAAACAACCAAAACCCTAACTCGAGGAGATGTAACACCAAGAGTTTATGGGCCCCGTTGGGGTTAGTTGGGAAACCAACTTCTCCGAGTCATAACTTAGTCATATTATCTCCGTTTGACGTGCATGATACCTCGTTAGAAAGATATCTCCAAGGAATACAAATGAAAACACAATTTCTTTGAAATTTCTTGGAGGAATATTGCCAAAAAAACATCGTTTAGGGCGTCAAAATGGCTCCGGAAGTTTAGGACCCCAAAAACTGCAAAAATAGTAAATTGTGCTACAATTAAGGAAACTGAAAACTAAAAGAAACAATGGTGGGGGTCCATGTGGAATAGGTGGGTGGCCACCAATATCCACCTGGATCATTATGGGCCTGACACAGTTATCCATAGAGTTGGTCAAGTGGCATATGGCTTGGAGCTATCAAGTGACAACATAATCCACAATGTATTCCATGTGTCCCACCTAAAAAAGGTTGTGGGTCAGCAGGTCCACCACATTTGCCAAATTTCCACAATTAGATGAAGAGAGGCAAATGGAACTAATTATCGAAACAATCATGGCCATACAATAAAATAAGTTAAGAGGAAGAGTAATTCTAGAATATCTCATCAAATGGAAAAAAAATAATGGAGGAGGATATGACGTGGGAAGGAGAACAAATTTTGTAGCACCCGAACATGCAATTTCTTGAAGGCAAGAAATTTTAGGCAGGGGAACTGTAATGTTCTCTACAAATTGAGGAAAAATGGGACTCATTAGCCTATTCATCTCCGTAGGCTATATTCCACCTAAGATGGAGAAAAAACCCAAAAATACCCATTGTTGGGCTTGTTTTGGGGTAGATGTGCGAAAAAATACCAAATTGGGGTTTTGAGTAATAATTACTCAAACACTTAAGCTGATGAAATCCCTAAAGAAAATCTATAAATAGATGAGGATTGAATTCAATTTTTAGAGTCAAGGTGGATCAATTCATTTGTTGTTGAGGAATCTCTCTCATCAATTTTGGTGGTTAAATATTCGACCCTAGTTGACACCAATTTATCCTCTCTGCATTGCTGTCCTGGCACAGGAATACGATCTAGAAAAAACAAATATTTATGTTGAAATTGATTTTGTTTTTGGTATAAGTACATCAATTGAGGCATAAAAGGTTTGTTGGCTTGTTGGGGCTTGACCCAAGTTTAGAGTTAATTTACCCAAACAAATCCCAGTACTACTGGCCCTTTTGGCAACTGTTCATGGAGTGCGGACTGAGATCTCACCAGAAGTAGTATGGGAGGGTGCTAAAACTAGGTTTCCACACCCTGGAGATGTCTGATGAGTTCAAGTGGTCCGCAGTTCGACCCTGCACGCAAGTTGCTTCGCGCACTTTCCCTTACCTCGCAGCCCGATATACTACCTTCGCGCAACCCTACTCGGGGGCTGAACGTTGCACTTCTGCGTTATTACCCAAGTCCCTACTGGTATTCCAATGTTAGTTTATTATTTTAGCCTACTTGCGTGCTTTAAGTTATACTTAACAACATAAACCATTCATACACGTGTGCGCAGTAAATAAACAATATATTTGGAAATTATATCAAACATGCATTAACCCAAGAACAGATACATATAGAATTATGATAAAACTTCTCTTTATTAATTCCTTCCTTGGTTACAGACTCAACTCTGCCTTGCGCACTCAACTGGAGGGGTCCGCGCACTCAGATGCAGACTACTAGTCCTTTGTGCACTCAGCTGCAGAGCCTTCTCCTACTCTACGACCCAAAGACACACTTCACTTCATTACTTAGACTCTCTTCCTATCTCTCTACTTCCTCCTTCTCACGCTTAGAGCCTCGCTCTATTTATACAATCCCATGGTCCGTAGACCATGGGTAGGTCTATCCAACCAACGTTACATTACAAAACTAGGGCATACAACCATGTGACTCTATCATACTTTTTTCACTCCATGCCCGCAATTCGCGGAGCTTTACAACAAGATTGGGTCAAAACTTAGGCTTTGAGCCCCAAAACATACCTTGGGGGGGATTCCATGCTCAACAGGCCCCCAACACAAACATCATGACTCACCCTCGAGTCAGTCTGTCGGTGTGGCGATCTTTGCGCGGAGTCCCTCCTGCTGTTCTCGAACTGCATGGAGGTTGCACTAGGCTGTTGCTTGCTGGATTTGCTGCATGCACTGTTCCGAGACCTCTGTGTCTGGGGTGCTTCTCTGCATCAATGTGTGCATCTCGTGTATGTCTGCGAGCCTGCCTTCAAACATAATGCCATCTGGGAGGAGCGGGGTCTGGAGCGAACTCTTGGTCTTGTCTAGGTCCTTGGGCACTTTTTCCTTCCCTTTTCATGGGGGGACATAGGTGGGCAGTTTTGTCGCAGAGTGCGTAGGTTGAGTATCCACCTCCATGCCTTCGTCTTCTTCCTCTATGATGATAAGGGCCTGCATACCTTCTTCTTCTTCGTCTGTTTCTATAGTGACAACTTTCCCTTTCTCCTCCATCGACAGTTTGCTGCGCAACAGGTTCCATGGGGACACGCATACGGGAGCCATTACTTGTTTATCCTTCTTGGGTCTTGGCGTACGTGGTGATTTTGGGATCTCTGCCACAATCCTGGTAGCTTCTAGAACATTCCCCACAGTTAGGGCCTGCATGACCTCATCAACGGTCACCTCTTCTATCCCCATACCATCCTTAGTTGTTGCCATTGTAGCTGTGCAACAATTTATCACTCGCGAATTGAGGTGCTTAATCAATGCCCGACTCACAATACTCAGGGCTTTGCTCAATTGCTCAATTCAAAAATGACCAAGTGTTGTTTGTTGGGAAGGCCTTTGTATTTATTTTATAGTGCTTTTTGAATTCGAATTCGACCGTTACCCCCAATTCCGATTCATTAATGCTTTCTTGGTGGCAGATTTTCCCAAATCTTACCCATAGATTGCGTCTTAAATGCCTGCTTCCTGCTCCATTTGGCCTCAAGTAGAGCATCCCATCATGAATAATGACTTCAACGGTCACTTTCTGGCCAACCCACGTGGCAGCGCAACCCCCCATGTGCAGTTGCGGACCTTGTGACTCTCTGCTTCTGCATGCATCTCTAATATCGCGCAGCTCCTGGGCAGAATAGTTTATAGTCCTGCACTCCCTTCCAACTGCCTGGAGCACTAGGACTTTCCTTCCCTTGGTGAGTCAGGTGGTTTCACCACCCATGTAGAGTTCCATTCCATCCTCTGTCATGGTTCCTGGAGAATCTCCACCTTGTATTGTTACGGTCTTCCTCGTGCGGCTCAGACCTCATCATTTGCAGGTTTTGAGTCGGGGGAGGTTTGAGTGCTCCTTTATTGCGCAACCTCGCTATCAGCGTGGGACAATCCTTCATCTCATGATCAAACTAGGTACAATATAAGCACAATGGTCTCATCGTATTTGTACAATCGCGGGCATAATGCCTTGGCCCTCCGCAATTGTAACAGATCAGCTGTCCGCGACCCCTTCTTGGTCCCATTCCACTTCGACTGTGTCCACGCCCCTGAAATCCAATGCACGCCATCCCTGCATTTTGATTGAGGGCCTGTGTTTCAGTCTGAACTCTATAGGTAGGAGTCCAAACCATCATCAGTTTATAACTTCTACAGGTACGCTCATCGTGACCTACCGACTTGCAGAAATTACTGAACAACTGCTAGGAAATCTGTGTATACTTTTGTAATAGATGGAAGTTATATGTAGCATGATTCCTCCTATTTGACAAATCATGCACCATAATTCAGGCACTGCGCTTAGTCCTGCTTGCGCCTCTGGTCTCAATGGAATTGGTCCTCCTCTCGCCAGGTAGTTCGCGAATACTGGACAATGGTCCTTGTCATGTCCCTGGCCTTTGCACTTTACACACCATACCTCCTCATGCACTTCTGGGTGATATGTCCTATCTTGTTTCAAACTCTACATCTCAAGGCACACATTTTTCAACTGTGCGTGGATATGTTGGACTCTCAGGTTAGGATCTTGTATCAGGGTCTCATGCAGTCTCATTGCAATCTCCAATGCCTCGGCCTGAGTGGATAGATTTTTCTATGATAGTGTGTTCCTTAGATGCGGCGTTAGTAATGCTACAAACCATGTGTGGTGTTTCCCATCCATCAAGGTCATGTTGGCTTCGTGAATCATACACTTTAGTCTCTGATCTAGCTCACAGGAGGTCTCGCCTAGAAGCATCGTGATTTCCTTAAATCCAATAATCGACTGTGTCTCTTATTTTGGCCTACTAAATTCCCTATTTAGCATAGCCTGGATATCCGCAATCCTTGCGTTTGGGTTGTCATTGGAATGCTTAATATACCATGTCAGTGGACCATCCTGCAAAGTGCTGACCAGCATTGCTTTCTTTATATTGTCATTTGTGACTCCCCGCGCTTCCCATATAGCCTTTACCACAAACCAAAACTGGTCCAGATCTTCGTTCCCTACTCCTTTGAGCACCAACAAATTTATCGCACTCGCCATATTGAACCGTGGTGGTGGTGGAGGTGGTGTGGGCGAAGACAGGGGTGAAGATGGTGAAACTGGTGGTGATGTAGGAGGGGGTTGTATGCGTGGAATTCGCTACTTTATCAGACTGATCGCACTTCTTAGTGAAACCTTCGTGAGCTCTTCCTCGCTTTCCCGTGAAGGTGAAATCAAGGGGATAGACTATAACTCTACACTACCTTCATTTCTGTAGATGCTCCCGCTCCACATAGCCCCAAACATCAAGTTATTCACATAACCCACTTTTCACACAGTAACATTTTAATCCAAGTGTTCAAAGATTTAACATACTTACCTCGCAGTCCTTTGAGGAAGATTTGTTCTGCCTCGCTATAGCTGACTGAAGTATTTACTGCAAACTTGGTGATAAACCCTCCTATAATTTGGTCGAGCCAATTGTCCACAACACGCGCGATCTTATCTTTTGATGCTTCCAGTCTGCGCACCAACTTTGGAGTCCACACAATGGGTTTGTCGAGCCTACACCTTCCTTGGCTATCTGCTAGCTTCGCAATCCACTCGTACAACTTAGAGGGGAATGATGCAAAGAAAATTGTGTGGATTTCCATATAAGTAGAAATCTAACCACTCTTCCTTTGATAACCGTGGATTCCTATTTTCCTGCACCGCGAACTCGTGAATATTTCTGTCCAACGACTCTTCAATTCCTTTCTTTGTCAAATTCCAGTGATACGACATCATACATCTCTTATGTAGATCCTGGTCTTGACAATGGAACCATTTGTTCGCTTGTTGGAGCTTGACCCAGGTTCAGAGTTAAGTTAGCCAAACAAATCCCGGTACAACTGGCCCTTACGGCAACAGTACATGGAGCGTGGACTAAGATCTCACCTGAAGTAGTATGGGAGGGTGCTAGAACTAGGTTTCCACACCCTAGAGATGTCTGATGAGTTCAAGTGGTCTACGGGTCGACCCTACGTGCAAGTCACTTCGTGTACTTGCCCGTACCTCGCAGCCTAATATACTGCCTTTGCACAACCCTGCTTGGGGGCCGAATGCTGAGCTTCTGAGTTATTACCCAATTCCCTACTGGTATTCCAATGTTAGTTGATTATTTTAGCCTACTTGCATGCTTTAAGGTATACTTAACAACATAAACCATTCATATAGGTGCGCGCAGTAAATAAACAATATATTTGAAAGTTATGTCAAACATGCATTAACCCAAGAACAGATACACATAATTATGTTAAAACTTCTCTTTATTAATTCCTTCCTCAGTTACAGAATCAACTCCGCCCTACGCACTCAGCTACAAGGGTCCGTGCACTCAGCTGCGGACTACTAGGCCTCTATGCACTCAGTTGCAGAGCCTTCTCCTACTCTATGACCCCAAGACACACTTCACTTCATTACTTAGACTCTCTTTCTATCTCTATACTTCCTCCTTCTCACACTTAAAGCCTCGCTCTATTTATACAATCCCATGTTTCTCGGACCATAGGTAGGTCTATCCAGCCAACATTACATTACAAAACTAGGGTGGACAACCCTGTGACTCTATCATACTTTTTGCGCTCCGCGCTCGCAATTCGCAGAGCTTTACAACAAGATTGGGTCAAAACTTGGGCGCTGAGCCCCAAAACAGCGCTACAAGTTGAGTTGTTCCATATTTATCTTCTTTTTGTTGAGGACTTGGAGTGCGCTACTCTCCCTAGTGCGCAGCTCTGTTGTTATCCCATCCTACAATAGATATAATGTCCACACGGAAGGGCAGCTATATTAACGGTGAGACCTTTCATTGTGCTAACCGAAAACCTGTTGGCCTCATTTGATGTCACTAGAGCGCCTTCCGGCAACACTATTGTGTTCACCATCCGCGCGCGCAACATCTGCTCTGCTGCCATGGATCCGATTGTGAGGTTGGTCAAAAGGGTACCAACTTGAGGGGGGCACGCCTATAATTCTTGCAACTGCGCTTTGAGGGCCCCTAACACAATCTGGTTCTCTTGCATGAAATCTTGGAGACCCTCATTTGTGGCATCGCGTACCATCTCGCTGATGTCATGCAGATCACCCTTGGTTAGGGTGATTGGGTCAATGGACAATTTCAAGGCCTTGACCTTCTTCCTCGATCCTGCTCGCTCTATCGTGTGTTGGCGCTTCAACTGTGTGGATGCAGTCTGTGGGTCCACGCCTCTTTCTTTTATTTTTGCTTCCTCTGCTGCCTGCCCTTGTGAAGGTGTCGTTTGGCCCTCAGTCGCCTTCGCAGCTATTTCTTGTGCTGTTGCGGCCTTTTCCTGCTTAGCTTCTTTCTGTGTCGCTTGCCACACTGCTAGCACTTCGGCTGCTACTGTTTCCTTCCATCGTTTTTCGGTTAATTGTGCGTTGCACAGCTTGACATCATCTTTCTTCTTTTACATTGCCGACCTCTTGAGTTTTGCAATGTCTGGGGCACACCATTCCGGAGGCCATGCATCCAAGACATTGAAAATGGCATCATCAATGGCTACAAAGTACGCTTTGTCCACTGCTTTGTTGGGTCCTTGTGCGCCCTGATATATATGTTATGCATGACTGCCTTAAATTTTGCAAAACTCTGCAGACTGTTGTACACTGTGGGTGACAAGCACAACTTATGGTTGATCCACATTCGGATGTTAATCTCCATGAGCACCCAACAAATCTTGATGTTGCGTATCCTTGTAGCATCCTTCGTGGCCCAGAGCAAAGCATACTTTGCAACCTCCGGTAATTCTTTATCAATTATGGGGAATTGACTGTCCTCCGACAATTCCCCTGCTACAATCACTATGGACAACACAACCATGCATAGTTGAAGGTTTTACCTTGCTCCTGGGCTTCATGGAAAATTTCTGAAAATTTTATGTAGAGGAATTCAGACCAGTTAAACTGGACCCCCTCCGTGCATTACTCGATAAGTGCGACCACCGGCGCAAATACCTCGTCGGTGCAACACTTGCGCATAACTTTGCCTGCGAGGATTTGGGTTGCTATGCAGACTGATTTGTCCTTAATGATGGAGATGGCGTAGCCCCTCTTCTTCTTTTCTAGCTTGTACTTCATCTTCATGGACTCTATGATGGCCAAATCACTGCCCTTCCCTTCCGATATGGTCGCAGGGTCCTTTCCTTTGTATGGAAGCCGGGAAATGTGATGAATCAGGTCTGTTGTGATGGGGATGGGCTCTTCTAGCCATAAGTACCCATCATGCACCAGGCAGAGAAGCTGCTTGATGACGAAAATGGTTATTGGGGTGCGGTGGAAATGTGGTACCCATAGTAGGTTTAGCAGCCTCACCTTTTCCACACCGTGAAACCACTTCCGTGGCTCTAATGTCGTCAACACCCCGTAGTGTTCTGCTTCATGAGGTTTTCGGTCTCAAGGTGAGGTAACTTCTCGCAGTTAGCAAGGTCCCAATCTTTAAATTTCATGGTCAGCACGCGACCCAAGTGCATGCCTTCAAACATAATGCCATCCGGGAGGAGCAGGGTCTGGAGCGAACTCTTGGTCTCGTCCAGGTCCTTGGGAACTTTGGCCTTCCCTTTTTGCGGGGGGGACATAGGTGGGAATTTTTGTCGCAGAGTGCATAGGTTGAGTATCCACCTCCATGCCTTCATCTTCTTCCTCTCCAATGATAAGGGCCTGCAGATATTCTTCTTCTTCGTCTGTTTCTATAGTGACAACTTTCTCTTTCTCCTCCATCGACAGTTTGCTGCACAGCGGGTTCCTCGAGGACACGCATACGGGATCCATTGCTTGTTTATCCTTCTTAGTTCTTGGCATACGTGGTGATTTCGGGATCTCTACCATAATCCTGACACCTTCTAGAACATCCCCCATAGTTAGGGCCTGCACAGTCTCGCCGACGGTCACCTCGTCTATCCCCATACCATTCTTAGTTGCTATCATTGTAGCTGTGTAGCAATTTATCACTTGCGAATTCAGGTGCTTAATCAATGCTCAGATCACAATACTAAGGGCTCTGCTCAATCGCTAAATCGCAAATACCAAGTGTTGTTGTCTGGGCAACCCTTTTTATTTTATAGTGCTTTTTGAATTCGAATTCGACTGTCCCCCCCAATTCTGGTTCATTAATGCTTTCTTGGTGGTAGATTTTCCCAAATCTTGCCCATAAATCGTGTCTTAAATGCCTGTTTCCCACTCCATTTGGCCTCAAGTTGAGCATCCCATCATGAATAGTGACTTCAACGGTCACTTTCTGGCCAACCCGCGCAGTAGTGCAGCCCCCCATGCGTGGTCACGGACCTTGCGATCGTTGCTTTTGCACGTATCTCCAATATCGCGCAGGTCCTGGGCAGAATAGTTTATAGTCCCACTCTCCCTTCCAACTGCCTGGAGCACTAAGATTGTCCTTCCCTTGGCTAGTCAAGTGGTTGCACCACCCATGTAGAGTTCCATTTCATCCTCCGTCATGGTTCCTGGAGAATCCCCACCTTGTATTGTTACTGTCGGCATCACGCACTTCACCATTTGAAATGCGCTACTTTGGTCACTATGCTTAGCAATATTTGGTCCAAGCCAAGGTATCAGACTGATCAATTCGAAGCAATAGGTCTTAACCCTGTCATCGAGATTGCACACACCCTGTCTTACAAGCTTGGTCTTTTTGCCGAGAAAATCTTTCGTTATTTCGTCCTCCATATTCTTGACCTCCGCATCCATCAAAGCACTTTTCTTCCTTAACCGTACCCTTTCTTCTATTGGGTCATGTTATATTCTTTCCACATAGTTAATAGGGGGTTTGAGGGGTACCTGTAACCCCACTTTATGGGGTCCGGGGTAGCGCCCCGGAAAATTTTGGTTTTGGACCCTATGTTAGGTTGGGCAGACCCACCTATGGTTTTGTGCATGATTTTCGCGCATGTTTTTTTGGACGCGATGGTTTTCGGTCCATGGTTTTGGACGCAATGGTTTTCGGTCCATGGTATTGGATGCTTCGACATGTATAAATATGTATTGTAACATTGAAATGAAAATAATGAAAAATCAAGCTGGTAGTCCCAGTTTTGGGATCGAGGGGAAAATCTCTGTGTATATGCGTTTTTATGTGTTATGCTCTCGCATTGTTTATTTTTCTGTGATTTAAAATTCGTATGCACGTAATTTCTGTACAGGGTTAAAACCTACATCTTCTTCCAGTTCGTGGAGTCTAAGGTTTCCCTGTTGGATTTCTTCCTCAAGTCCCATGTGTTCTGTTTCTTGTGGTTGTGTGATACCTCCTTTCCAGGCTTCATGAACCATCGTATCTACGGGTACTACTGTGCACGGTCAAGGCTTCAAATTCTCCACAGGGATTACAGCATCTGCTTCATACTTTAGCTTCGGAAGTGCCCATGTGGTTAGGGTTTTGAACATGGTCCTATAAGACCATAGGACCATTGGTACGCACAGGTCCCAGTCAGTGCATTTCAAATGGTTGACCGTGTTCAGTACTTCACATACTTTGTCAAAGGAATCCATGTGGATAATATTCATTGCGCTTGGTCTTATCATACTTCCTAGTCATCATTCGTGCCATCGTCTTTCCTGCTCCTGCTTGTTGGTCGTGTTTCCTATCGCGAGGATGTTGTGCGTTCATGTAGGTTGTGCACCATACGCCTGTACCCATCTGGAGATGTGGGCGCGCAAGCTGTTTCGTCCATCATATCTGGCTTTCATTCGCATATGAGGCTTTCCAAATTGCATGAGCATCATCCTTCTAAATTCGTGCTAGTCCTCAAAACTTCTTTGATGCGTACCCCACCATCTTGCGGGCGTAGCGGGTAGTGCCCATTTCATAGCATCGAACCGTTGTTGTTCCGACACTTCTTTTTCAAATTTGTTCAGGAAATCATCCACCTCGGTAAACCCATCATACATAGGTAGATATCTTACCTCTGTTGCCATGTAGCACAATGACCTTATCATCATGTTGTAGTTGAGCGTGGTTACCTCGTGTAACCGGATCTGCCACCATTCTATCTCCTTGTCCAAATCTGAGGTGGAGGAGCTTTCGCACTCTCACAAAATACTACCATCCACTGTTGGATTCACCCAGTCCTTCTCCCGTGTGGTTATCTTGTAGATACAGTCTAGATCATTGTCGCTCTCGTTGTCATGCACTGGCTCTGTGTAGCACGATCCTTCTGCAGGGTCTATTGGTATCACTAAACACAATGACTTTTTCTCAAAAAACATCTTGCACTTCTTTAGATTTATCACTACATTCATGTCAGTGGCCCAATTTATTCCCAGTAGCGCGGGATAGGGATTGTTGTCATCAATAATCTCTATCACTTCAAAATCTGTAAGTGCACTCGCACCTTTGATATCTACCATTATTCCCTACAATCTTCCCATAGGTAGGATCTTTTGCTGGTTCGCCATCCACAATTGAATAGGAGACCATTGCAGCATAGGCCCACCCATGCATTCCCATGTCTACTTTGGTAGGACGTTTGTGTCTGATCCTAGATACAAAATCAGTTGATCCATTTCATATTCCCCGATCTGCATGGTCAATCTCATCTCTCTTCCTGTTCATGTTGTGTGCTTTGCGAGCTTCTGGACTACACGCGGTTCTCCTGGCACGGTCCCAACACATCTGGTGATGAGTTCTTGTAGTCCCTTCACAGCTTTGTTGTCATGCAACAACTTCATGCATTTCTCCAAAAAGGTAGTGAGCATTGATGTGTCCATTTCTGGTTCCAGTTTGTCTTTACTACCTGAAGTGGAGGTCTCTGCGAAGCTCTTCTTAGCTTCCATGAATGTCTCCTTATCACGCTCCAAACCAAATTCTGGTTCCTTTTTTGGAGCATTGCGAACCCAGGCACTCTCTTTGGGCTGCTTGCCTTTGTAATCTCCTGTCATAATACCACTTCGAAGCACGACATTTACATTTGGGTCTTCCTCACACGACTCAGACCTCATCATTTGCAGGTTATAAGTCGAGGGAGGTTGGTGTGCTCCTTTATCGTGCAACCTCACTATCAGCGTGGGACAGTCCTCCGTCTCATGATCAAACTGGGTACAATATAAGCATGATGGTCTCATTAGATTTGTACAATCACAGGAATAATGCCCTGGCCCTCTGCAATTGCAATAGATCAGCTGTCCGTGACCCCTTCCTAGTCCCATTCCACCTCGACCGTGTCCGCGCCCCTGAAATCCAGTGCGCACCATCCTTGTATTTTGATTGAGGGCCCATCTTTTGGTCTGAACTTTGTAGGTAGGAGTCCAATCCATCATCAGTTCATAACTTCTATAGGTACGCTCATAGTGAACTACCAACCTGCAGATTTTATAGAACAACTGCTGGGAACTCTGCGTATACTTCTATAATAGATGGCAGTTATATGTAGCATGCTTCCCTCCTATTTGACAAATCAAGCACCATAATTCAGGCACCGCGCTTAGTCCTACTTGAACCTCTGGTCTCAATGGAATTGGTCCTCTTGTCGCCAGGTAGTTCACGAATACTGGACAATGGTCCTTGTCATGTCCCTGGCCTTTGCACTTTATGCACCATACCTCCTCGCGCGCTTCTGGGTGAGCCGTCCTGTCTTGTTTCAAACTCTACATCTCAAAGCACAAGTTTTTCAACTGTGCGTGGATCTGTTGGACTCCCAGGTTAGGATATTGTATCGGGGTCTCATGCAGTCTCATTGTGATCTCCAAGGCCTCGACCTGAGTGGATAGATTCTACTGTGACAATGCGTTCCTTAGATGCGGCGTTAGAGATGCTACAAACCATGCGCGGTGTTGCCCATCTGTCAAGGTCATGTTGGCTTCGTGAATCATACGCTTCAGTCTTTGATCTAGCCCCCAGGGGGTCTCGCCTAGAAGCATCGTGATTTCCTTAAATCTAATAATGGATTGTGTCTCTGATTTTGGTCTACTAAATTCCATATTTAGTGCAGCTTGGATATCTGCGATCCTTGCTTTTGGGTTGTCATTGGAATGCTTAATGTACCACGTTAGTGCACCATCCTAAAAAGCACTGACCAATGTTGCTTTCTTTATATTGTCATCCATGACTCTCTGCGCTTCCCATACAACCTTTACCACGAACCAAAACTGGTTCGGATCTTCATTCCCTACTCCTTCGAACACCGACAACTTTATCGTGCTCGCCATATTGAACTGTGGTGATGGCGAAGGTGGTGTGCGCGAAGACGGGGTTGAAGATGGTGAAACTGGTGGTGGTGTAGGTGGGGGTGGTATGCGTGGAATTCGCTGCTTTATCAGATTGATCGCGCTTCTTGGTGAAACCTTCGTGAGATCTTCCTTGCTTTCCCACGGAGGTGAAATCAAGGGGCTAGACTCTAATTCTGCGCTACCTTTGTTTCTTTAGATCCTTCCACTTTGCGTAGCCCCAAACATCAATTTATTCGCATAACCCACTTTTCACACAGTAGCATTTTAATCTAAGTGTTCAAAGATTTAATGTACTTACCTCGTGGTCCTTTGAGGAAGCGTCGTTCGCCAATGGTCCACAACACGCATGATCTTATCTTCCGATGCTTCAAGTCTGCGCACCAATTTTGGAGTCCACACAATGGGTTTGTCGAGCCTACACCTTCCTTGGCTTTCTGTTAGCTTCGCGATCCATTCGTACAACTCAGAGGGGAAGGATGCAAAGAAAATTTCGTGGATTTGCGTATATAAGTAGCAATCTAACCACTCTTCCTTTGGTAATCGTGGATTCCTGTTTTCTTGCACCGTGAACTCATGAATCTTTCTATCCAACCACTCTTCAATTCCTTTCTTTGTCAGATTCTAGTGATACGACATCAGAAATCTCTTATGCAGATCCCGGTCCAGACAACGGATCCATTTGTTTCCTTATTGGGGTCTGACCCAGGTTTAGATTTAAGTTAGCCAAACAAATCCCGGTACTACTGGCCCTTTCGGCAATAATCCATGGAGTGCGGATTGAGGTCTCACCAGAAGTAGTATGGGAGGGTGCTAGAACTAGGTTTTCGCACCCTGGAGATGTCTGATGAGTTCAAGTGGTCCGCGATTCGACCCTACATGCAAGTCGCTTCGCGGAATTTCTCGTACCTTGCAACCTAATATACTACCTTCGTGTAGCCCTACTCGGGGGCTGAACGCTGTGCTTCTACGTTATTACCCAAGTCCCTATTGGTATTCCAATGTTAGTTGATTATTTTAGCCTACTTTCGTGCTTTAAGTTATACTTAACAACATAAACCATTCATACAGGTGCGCGCAGTAAATAAACAATATATTTTCAAATTATATCAAACATGCATTAACGCAAGAGCAGATACACAGAATTATGATAAAACTTCTCTTTATTAATTCCTTCCTCAGTTACAGACTCAACTCCGCCCTGCGCACTCAGTTGCACGGGTCCGTGCACTCAGCTGCGAACTACTAGGCATCTGCGCACTTAGCTGCACGGGTCCATGCACTCAGTTGCGAACTACTAGGCATCTGCGCACTCAGCTGTAGAGCCTTCTCCTACTCTACGACCCAAAGACACACTTCACTTTGTTACGTAGGCTCTCTTCCTATCTCTCTACTTCCTCCTTCTCACAGCTAGAGCCTCACTCTATTTATACAATTCCATGGTCTGCGGACCATGGGTAGGTCTATCCAGCTCTAACTCTATCATACTTTTCGCGCTCCGCACTTGCAATTTGTAGAGCTTTACAACAATATTGGATCAAAACTTAGGCTATGAGCCCCAAAACATGCCTTGGGGGGGATTCCATTCCCAACAAGGTTTATAATTGTTCTAAAGTAGTCAAAGGAAGATCATAACCTCTCCATGAAAACATTTACGAAAAATTTGTGGGTATCGGTCTTGGTTATGGAACAACTATATTAATATGGATAGAGAGTGAATCCTGCTAGGCTTAGGTTTTAGTTCATTTGAACAATGATGTCATTTGGTATGAAAGACAATGAGGAGAGTTGAAGTGTATCTTTCCCTGAATTGAAGCTCCTGATAATCATCTGTGGTATGAAACCCTAGTTGGTTTGACCATTCAACAAAATCACAGGAGGTGTGAAACCCTGGTTCTAGAGATGACCAGATCTGGTTACGATGAAATTACCATCTAGGTTTTGGGCATGCCAAGGGCTTCATCCCATTGTAAGTGGAGTTCATGTTGGAAATACCAAGAGGGAGGGTAAATCAATATTTCTTTTATAATTGTTATTTTTATGCCAGTTAAGATCACTTATAAAACATAACACAAAAGGAACAATAAAAATAAATGATTTTACTAATAAGATTGACGAGGACTCCAATCTTCTTTACATTGAATCAAGTACAATAATGCTTTAGGGCTCCAACCTTATATGAAGACTCCAATATTCAGTCTACTAGGCTACAAACTGTACTTTTCCAAGCACCAACTTGGTCTTCTTGAAGACTCCAATCCTCTAGGCCTCCAACCCACTCAACTTGTTTAGGCTCCAACCTGGTTTTCTTGAGGACTCCAATCCTCTAGGGATCCAACCTACGTCTTCATATCTTCAATATGGATTAAATGGTTCTTCAAGGCTTCCAATGTCTTTTGCAACAAGCCCTGGAATTTCGTCTTCAACAATGCCCTTACTTAGCTCATCAAAGACACATTTATCAACCACAAAACGTGTCTTCACAACTCTTCATGATACCCAAGAAACTTCCTTTAATGTCACTCCATGGGGGTTTCAATCATGCTCCAAAGATCTTCAATAATATTCAATAAGATACTCCAAAAGGGTCCAATCAATATTCTTCAAAGTATTCACCAAACAATTCTTCAAGTGCCTCACAATTTCCTGCTCTAACCCTGCTCCAAAAAGTTCTTTAATGGATCTTCAATAATGCATAATAATGTCTTCAAAAAAATTCTCCAAGGATTCTTCAAGGATATCTTCAACAGTTTCAACAAGTCTCGAATGTTGCTTCAATTGGTGTTCAAACAAGTACTTTAATGATTCTTCAAATATTTAAGTATGTAGATGTTAAATTCTGCTCATAAAAGCTATGACAAAGACATTTAGTCCTCCAACAAATATTCAAGAATTGCGTCAACCAATCTTTTCACAATTGATCCAAGGTATTCTCATGAAGTACTTCATAGGTTAATTATACGCCTGATCCAGAAAAGGTCGAAAGTTTGTTCTAGATGGTTTCCAAAATTTACTCTCAAGGGTCTTCAAGAGTGCTGTAGAAGGTCTTTCAAAAAGTCTTCAGAATGATAGCAAAGTTCACTCCACAAATAGCTCAAAGGTTGCTTCAAAGGTAGATCAAAGCTTCATTAAAATTCAGAGGATGTCTTCGACACTTTATTCACAAATAATGTAAGTGAGATTTGCTTCAAGTTCTCTTACACTTCTGCTCAAAACTTCAACAATAGGTTTCAACCCAATTCTGCTACAACTCCTTAAAATTTGTTGAACTAGTTTGCTTCACAAGAGATAAGATAGGTTTGAATCTCCTTGTCACAAGGTCGAGAATGTTCGATTCCTTTGTAACTGACATGAACATTTGTAGTAGCTACCACAGGTCATATTACAAGCAACTTTTAGGCCGAAATCATACAGGAGGGGCCAAAAATCCTCCATAGATCGAAATTTGACGTCTGTACAAAACCTATTATAGGGAAAATTCAGAACTTTACTATAGGAGTCAAATTTTCAGGGCGTAATTTAGTGCCACAGGTCCGAGATCAAAGAGGTTTGAGGAAGCCAATTTCAAATGTCTGCAATCGAAAAACCAATCCACAAAAAATTCCTAACAACATATTCGTCCAATAGAATGTCCAAAACATACTTTGTCTTTTTACTTGTATGAGTTGTGAACTTATCCCCTTGCTCTATTCTGTAATCCTTCTTTTGTTAGCTAAATTACTTATGCTTCTTGACTGAATTAATGCTAGAATGGATATACCATTATTTTATTTATATTTTTTTTCCATAGTGAAAAGGCACGTATATTGAAGAGGCATGTTATGTTTTAGTGAGCCTACATAAGTCAGCTAGGGGAATTTTTCTTTATTTAACCATGTAAAATTCAAAATTTAATTTCTCTTAATTCACTGAGAGTTAGGGGGAAAGTAATGGTTTGATTGAAAGGTCTTGAGGCCCTCTTTAAGATGGTATAGGAGGGTTAAAGAGATAATGTTCCTACAACAAAAATACAAATAAAAAATTATGTGGCTGATCTTGAGGTATGGGATAGTCTTTTAGAATTTTTTTTTATAGAGATCAATACTTAGAGTTTAGGAAAAGCTTCAATTTAGATAGGGCTAGGGTATGATCAAGAACTTTTTAAAACATTAGGATTAGGGCTTTTAGGATTTCATTAGGGCAAAGACATAGAATTAGGAATTAGGACTACAAAATAGGATTATGCAATTTTAGGGTTCCTTCAATATTGCTAAGTTTTCATCAAAGTGTAATAGGTCTTTTTCAAGGAATAGGGGTTTGTTTAGGACCCCTTCAACAATGCTTGTGATTTACACCTAGGGTTAGGGCATTATGTAGAAATTAAGCATCTAGGATTTTATTATGCCGTAAGGTTTTTATCAAACATGCTTAGGGCTTCCAAGATAAGGGTTAGGATTGGTCAATAAGGCTAGGGTTTCTTCATATGGCTTCATTAATGCATTTGGTACTCAGTTGACATCTTCAACAATGCTAAGGTTTCCTCCTTGGCAATTAGGGTTTGCAATCAACACTTAGGGTTTCATCTAGGGCATGCTTCAACAATGCACCTACGGTTCCATCTAATTGACATCAATGACAACTTTATCCAATAGTTCACAACTTAAATTGTAATCAATGGCACGGAAACTGTAACTTGTGTCATATGCACTTGAAGACACATCTTTACTGTCGAGAAATTATCAAGTTTGTTCCACATTCAAGTCCCACAGCAAATGTGTAACATTAACAATTGAGAAGGAAAGTTAGTTCAGGTTTGAGAATTAGTAATTAGTTCGTAAATATAAATCCAACAGAGAACTTATTAGAATTTGTGCATTCTACATGGATTTGTCAAACTCATCTCCATAGCTATGACGTATGGGTTATAAAGTCGTGGATTATAACTATTTTTATATGGACTGCCTTTCTAAATTTTTCATGGTTATATTACTTTGCTTGGTCAAATGGCTTGTTGATTAAATCATTATATAAGGAAATTGAAGGATGGGAAAAATAAATTTAGATGTTGTAAATAAAAGGGAAAATTAGCTAGTAGAAGAAAACCTTAGGGTAAAATTACCCTAGCATATTACATAAACTAATTGCAATTTTCATTGATGTCTTAACAATATAAGCCAAGGTTTGAAGTTTGAGCAGCAAGGTCTAACAATTTTCACTTCCTACCCTTGAAATAAGACTGCGATAAAAACATTCCATTTGGAACATAGACATATATGAATATATAGAGAGCTTGAAAGAAGACCCATCTACTGCATCATAGGTGAATAATCCACTTTAGGGCGTATACATTAGAAAAAGGGGTACTCATAAGAATGTAAGCCAAATGATAAGACCAACACTACTGCAAGAGTATAGTGGGGATTTTATGGAGTAGAAGAATCTATGTTCCCCAAGGAGATTTGAGAATTAGGTTGATGCAAGAACTCATAACTCCAAAGTTGTTGGACACATTGGACTAACCAAGAGATTGATAAATCCACATGGCACAAAGGTATGTGTACTACCTATAGATGCAGACTTCCAAGAAGAATTATAAACAAGACCATATGTTATACAACATATCCAAGCCAACAATCAAATGTTGGGATCATGCATATTGACCCTAACCTAAGGCCTTGGGAAAGCAACTCAACAGAGTTCCTAGGTGTATTCCTAATACTAGCCTTAGGAATGACTGTATATCAACAACATATCAATATTTATAGTCAAGAATATATTGGTAGGACAACAAAGGTCAAATTTTTTCTTCACTAACATATTGTTATGCTTCAACTTACCTCTTTTAATTATCTCTAACAAACAAAGCAAATTCATGATTAATTTTTAGTCCAAACTTTAGATCTTCATAAATACCAAATTCAAGAGAAGCATCAATTTTCATCCAAAAATTAATAGGAAAACTGAGGCATTAAATCAAGGGTTCGAATGATCATTGCCAAGGTAAACTTGTAAAGAAACCAAAGAAAGGGAGTGAAGTACACCATTTATACAACATTGTTATAACATGAGAAATTCATGACTAAACATAAATGTCTCCATTTATGATGTTATTGGGTTTTTTTTAGAAAAATTCCCTTCAATTCACTTTTCAATCAATAGAAGGAAAAAAACAAAAAAAATATGAACGCAAAAAAAAAATGAAGTTTGTAGAGAAGATATGCCAGATCCTTGAGCAGGTACAAGCTACCTTGCAAAAGTCTTAAGAAAACTATAATGGAAGAGATGATAAGAATTATAATGCACATGTTAATTGGGTTTATCTTAGCCTTTTGGGCAGACAAATTAATCAACAATTTCTAGATGGTCCAATACATCATCTCAATAGGGAATAATTCTTCTATCTTAACCAAGTGGCGAGTGCAAACACCCTAGCCCACAAGTTGGAGTGGAGTGTCTAGTAACAACCTCCAACTTGAAGGATGATTAACCAAATCCTGGGACTTTTACACTATTTCCCTACAAGCCTCATTCATTTCTATCTTAGCTCACAATTATTTTTTAACACAGGCTCCTCATCCTCCTAGAAACAACTATTAAAAAGTAGGACACATTTCTCTTATATCATAAGGATATATAGTCCCATCACCATGGTGTGGGGGAAATGATGGAAAGTGAAATGCCAAATAAAATCCAACTATTTATGTGAATTCTCTTAAAAGACAAAGCACCCACTCGGACAATTTGGAGAAGCAATCATTTCATGGGTTAGGACTATGCTATTTATGTGGAATCACTTCTGAATCCATTTATCACCTATTTATGCTCCACCCCTCTCTCAAGTAGTCTAGGTAGAAATAATATAGGAATAAGGAAACATTTATATTTGGTAATTTTCCTCATTAGAGTTAGCACTTCAAAAGTGGTGAATTTCATCCCCTAAAAACTAGCACAAAGCTATTCCTCTAGTGGTGACTTAAGGATTGTGGTTGGAATGAAACCTCAACATTTTTGAAAATAAGACTCCCTTTATTACCAAGTTTGTGGTACAAAGAACTATCATCCTAGATTCTTATACAAAACAAACCACTCATCCAAGTCATTCCTTTTAAATTGAGACTCCAATTGAAACTAACATGTTGTTGGCCTTTTTGGCGAGTGTTGGGAAATGTATTTTTCACTAAAAATCTAGTTGACTGGTGTTTATAGCAACTATAAAATGTAATTTTTTGGACTATTAAGAGAAAAGTGACAAACTTATTTTCGGGCAACTACAAGATCCAACTTTAAGGACTAGCTCAAGGTAGGTAACCCTTAAATTTTGTGCCCATATGCATCTGCATATATTTTTACTATATTATAAGTAAAACTATAGTTTTTTTCCTACAAAAGAAAAAGAAAAAATAAAGCTACTCATTAACAAGCACAAGTTAATTACACATGAAAATGAGGGGTTTTATATCACTATTTCGTCCATAAAAAATCAGTCAAGGCTTAAAAGATTCTAGGCCAAAGATCTAGTCTCTTATTTAAACCATTAGATGATGGTGGATAAGGATATTATAAGGCCTCGGTCTTGAATGGCTTTGGGAACCTTTGTTGCATGACCACCTTGGTGGTCTTGGATTGGCATAGATGGACATCTACCAGACCAACCACATATAAGAGATCCATGATCTTGTTAGATGGGGGATCTAAATGTCTACCCATACTCCAAATTTCATTGGCTCCAAGATAAAAATTTAAATATCCCCTAAGAATGATATTGCCTTCCCTTAAAGACGAGAGATAAAGAATTATCCATTAGAAATGTTCTTTTTCCTAATAGGGCCTATAAATATATAAGAAAATAAAGGAATGATACAAGAGGAATGCACACCAAAACTACCAATGAGGAGAGTTTGACCCTCTAAAGAGTTGATCAATGCAATAAGAGTTATGTCAAGAATGAGAGAAATAGGAGGATGGTTAATCTTTTGCGAGGCTTCCCTATTGCACAAGGGCCCTTCTAGGAGTATTTATTATACGTTTCCAGTGAAAATGGAGCATGGGCTGCCATAAGATCCTTTCTAGTGCAAAGCTTTTAGTTTCTTAGCTAGTTTGTGGTTTGCTCCCAAATGTCCATAAATTTGATAGTTCGTGCACTTAAAAGGCATCCCCTTAAAATTTAGATCCGGGTCAAGATTGGTCAACTACAAGAAAGTTGAAACGTAGTTAGCCTATGGTTGGTTGGAGTGTGGAAGCTACTCCTTAAGTTTCCATCCATCTTAAGATACATAGATAAGTACAAATGTTTATGCATATTAGACTACATACTAGATTGTGAATTGTGATATTCATGGTCGTGCTTATGATTAATGCAAGTTATTGTGTATACTATAAATTGAATGACTTAGTTTGTGTTGATAATTAGTAGTTCAAGAATATTTTGATAATTTATGTTTTCTCTCTCTCTCTCTATCCATCTATTGCTTAACAATAATGGCCCAAATGAATGGATCAACATGTTTGATGGACTCATGATATATGAGGATAGACTGTAACTATCTTTGTGTAGTTGTGGAGTTTTATGTGATCCATATCTATGTCATTAATGGATATATGATTTGAATATGAATTCAAAAGGCCCATGCAAGCTGCCTATAGAACTGGTTGAATTGGTACATCATTCCCCGGGCAATATTGACAAGATTAGTGGAACTTGGGAAAGGGTCTTGCCACTCTTTTGTCTCAAAAACCTATGAAACGAGTGTATGGTGTACTTCACTAAATAAAATATGCTTTAGAAACTTAAATGTGTAACACATGGCATCAAACTGATGAAGGATGATATTATTTATGATGTAGCACCTACTTACACTATATTTGTGGACTCTACATTTATGATTTTTTTTTTTTATTAATTCTAAACTCAAATCTTGTTTGTCAAAGCTGGTTATAGGGGAGGAGAGAGGACTAACTAAGAATTTTGCAAATAAGGAATATGATCATGTATCTTATCTTCACATGCATCGCTTGAGAGGAGTATTGAAATTGCTAGTATTTCGATTACTTCGGTTAAGAGAAGGAAAACATGAAAGGAACAAACACCAACCTCACCAAGGAGTGTTTAGGATTTTGATCCCCTCCATTAAGAGAAGGAAAAGGGTAATGGAAAAATCACTAATCTAATTAATAACCATCACGAAATACCATGAATGGAATATGTGGTTTGTTTGTAATGGAATTCATGCCTAGCTCATGGAACATATATACTTGATGAAAGAACAATGATAAAAGCCAATGTGACACCACTAATGGAAAATTTCCAATGTAAAGATCTTGTTGTGCATGATGGACTAGTACTCTTATTTGAACCAATGGTTTCTAGCCTCTAGTTGAGTTGTGTCGAATACCCATGAATTTGACTCAAGTCATAATGGTGACACTCTATTTACTCAAGTTGAAACATCATTTCAACTATACAAAGTTGTTCTTATAGAATCACAACAAGCCATCATTTTGAGATTAGTAGAGTTTGCACTAGGTTATGTTACCTTATTGTGCAAATAGATGTAATACTCTTCACTGTATACATGTTTTCAATATCCAACCTTTAATTAGCCAAATAGATGGATGATAATGTTTCACATTGTGTAGGCATGTTGAAATAACAATTCCTTATATTTTTAATCACAATAAATCATAAAGCTTCATCATTAAACCATGTTAACCAAAATTGTCTTTCGGAAAAAACTCTTTCACCACTTTTCACTACCTATAAAATAATTTGTTTTTGCTTTTTAGGATTAAAAAGAGTTAGGTAATCATAGAAAAAATACCATGTCCATGAAATATTTAAACTTAAAAAAATATAAAAAGGAAAAAATAATATTTGCAACATATACACTGCCTTTTGTATTTGCAACATAAAAACATTGAGAATATCAAATTTGATTCTGCATAAATTTAACTTAAAAAACTAAACGGAAATGTACATATATGGACATTTGACAAAATACAATCCAATGTATATATTTCGATTAATATTGCAAACCAAGGGCTTATTTAGTGCCCATAAATTTTAATAGATATATTACCCTTCTTCATTTCCAATGTATGTCCATGCTTATTAATTGTCCACATAAAATCATGAAAAATATTATACATTTTAATGAATATATTACCTTTTTCATTTTCAATGTATATCTATTTTTCATACATTTGATAAAAGTAGTTGTCTTTATTGTATTTTTTAAAAGTTATTTGTTCGAGTTTTTTTTGGTTTAATTTTTTTAAAATCTAGTAGGAATTTATTAAAATTACAAGCTTATGGATAATACCTCGTCACAATTGAAGTTCTCCAGGAGTTTTGAGGGTGCTAAATCCATATACACTCAAAAAACTATTTTAAATAACACGAATCAAGATTTCATCTTGCACAAAAAAATCCAAAAAATCACACAAAAAACAACTCCTTTGTTCAAGACTGCTTGATCAATAAAATTATGTAAGCTTTCTAAATTAAAAAAAGCTTTGGGCTGATATGTTGCTTTCACAACATTTTTACTCTGCATCATAAAAACCATTAAGCAAAATTCGACTTTGAGACCTCACTTTGGCAGAGGTTTTAGCTACCAGGCTCTTGCATTTCGATGGCAAAGGCACTAGACATGCTCAAGAAATGTTAAGTGTGAAGCCAAATTCACGCAGGATTCTAGATCCTTCTAGACTCCACACCGTCATTAGTTTCTAGATCTTTCTAGATCTTAACACTGCCATTAGTTTCTAGATCATTCCAGATCTCTATCTGAATCACATACAGGATTCTAGATCCTTCTTCTTCAGCCTCTATAAATTTTTAATTTCTTTGGCCAAGGAAAGCAAGCAAGCCAAGGCCCAAGCCTGTTATGTAATGCAAAATGATTTATTTTCTCCAGTGATTGTTTTATCTATTCCGTTGTTTCTGACTGAGTAATCTTGTTATTTCTCCATTTGTCTGTCTCTGTGAATTATTCTTTGCTATTGCCGTCTAAGTCTCTGAGTATGAATCCGCTGTGAGTTATGTATGCTTTGGTCTAACAACTGGTATCAGAGCTAGGGTCGAACATCCACTGTGCAAGCCGCTTAGTGCCATCGCAACCTTACTCTGGTAGCATTCGTTAAAACGTTGGCTGTTACCTCTGGAGCTATTGAAGGATCTGTCCAGGAAATAGCTGAGGAACACTGGAACTAAAAGACAGTTGTTGCAAGAAAAACAAGGTCGTGGATCTATGTTGAAACGTGTTGCTGGAGTTTGAAAAGTGGAGATCCGTGGAGATTGGAGTTGAAATGTGGTGTTCATAAGGGTTTTTTTTTTTAATGAGGTAGCAAGCGGTCCTAACTGCTTCAGCCCAAAAATTCTTCTCCAAACCAGAATTGGACAACATACTTCGTACCTTTTCCAATGGTGCGATTCATCCTTTCTGCGACACCATTCTGTTGAGGAGTACCAGGCACAGTCTTCTCATGCTTTATGCCAAACTTGTTACAATATTCCTTAAATGCATTTGAGCAATATTCTCCACCATTATCTATTCTTAAACACTTCAACAATTTGTTAGTCTCTCTTTCAACAACAACATGGAATTTTTAAATATTCCAAACACTTCACTTTTATTTTTCATAGGATATGCCCAAACCTTCCTGGATGCATCATCTATAAATGTTACAAGATATGATGCTCCTCCTAATGATTTGATGTTAACAGGCCCAAACACATCTGAGTGTACCAATTCTAATGCATTTTTCTTTCTGTCATGGCCACCTCTAAGGAATGAAACCCTTCTTTGTCTACCATATATACAATTCTCACAAAGATCAAGATTGTAGGATTTCAAACCTGGTAATAAATTTTTATCAACAAGGATTTTTACACCCTTCTCACTCATGTGACCCAAACACTTATGCCACAGATCTGCTAAATTTCCTTCTTTTGTGACAACAGCCAAATCTGATTTTCCTATCAATATCTTCAATGTGTATAATGTTCTTGCCTTGGGTCCTTTGGCCACGACCAATGCACCTTTGCTAATTTTCCAGCCTCCTTTTCCAAAGCTTGTCGAATAGCCTTCATCATCCAGTCGTCCCATAGAGATTAAACTCATGCTGATTTCCGGTACATGCCTAACCTGTTTCAACAATATCTTGTCCATCTTTCATCTTGATCTGGACATCTCCCACTCCAACAATACTGCAAAAATGATTATTCCCCAAATGCACTCTACCATAATCACCAAGATTATATGAAACAAAACTATCTTTGCATGGGGTTACATGGTAAGATGCCCCAGAGTCAAGGATCCAATCAAAGCTACTGCTAGATGTATATACACATGCATCCTCTACTGAAACAGTAAACGACACATCACCATCTGTGGCTATAGCAGTAGTCTCACCTTCATTTGTGTTGGATGACTTGTAATTTATACTGGACGGTCTCTGATTCTTTTGTCCTTTCTTCCAGAATCGACATTATTTCTTCATGTTCCCGGGTTTGCTACAATGAAAGTAGATGATTCTGCCTCTCCTTGATTTTGATCGGCCTCTCGATCTTGATCACCCTTGCCAGCCTTGATCCATTCTCCTACCACGATCAGCTAGAGCTAGAGCCTCTCCTCCCTGGTTTTCCGCAATTGAATTGCGTCATAGCTCCTCATTCATTAAACTGCTTCTGACATCATCAAACTTCAGGGTCCCAGTAGTTGTTGAAGTGCTCATAGCTACAATTAAATTTTCCCAGTTGGCTGGCATAGAACACATTAGAAAAATAGCTCTAATTTCATCATCTAAAATGATTTTAACAGAGGCAAGTTGATTAGTAATAATATTAAATGCATTCAAGTGCCCAACAATTGAAGCACCCTCCTTTAGTTTGATATTATAAAGCTTCTTCATCAAGAACACTTTGTTTGATGCCATGTTATTCTGATATAGATCATGAAGCTTCTTCCATAATCCTTCAGCTGTCTTTTCTCCAGACACATTGAAATAAACATTTTTTGCTAAATATTGGTGGATTGTTGCAATCGCCTTTCTATCTAGCTTATTCCACTCTTCATTTGGCATCGATGAGGGTTTCTTTGTTGTGCCCTCAATCAACAAATACTGATCATTTAAAATCAGTATATCCTCCATCTATGATTTCCATAGGGCAAAATTAGCCCCGCTCGACTTCTCCATATCTGTAACTGATGTCTCCATTTTAAATCAAATTCACGCCCCAAAACATAAAAACTCCACTTAAAAATAAAACTTTAATTATTACTCTTTAAAATTTAGTAATAATGACCTTTCTCCTTTTAAAATACCCTTTTAAAAATTCCTGCTCCTTTTTAAAATATACTTTTCAAAATTCCAACATAAAATTATATATGTTTCATAATAAATATAAAAAACATATATAATGTTTTAAACTTTTCACATTTCACACATACATATGTTGGTTTGAGAAAAAACTTGATGTATACGTGCAATCTTGATGTGAAAAAAAACTTACGAACACCACGTTTCAATTCCAATCTCCACTGATCTCCACTTTTCAAACTCCAGCAACACGTTTCAACATAGATCCATGACCTTGTTTTTCTTGCAGCAACTGTCTTTTAGTTCCAGCATTCCTCAGCTATTTCTTGGAAAAATCCTTCAATAGCTCCAGAGGTAACAACCAATGTTTTAACGAACACTGCCAGAGTAAGGTTGTGATGGCACTAAGTGGTTTGCACAATGGATATTCAACCCTAGCTCCGATAATAGTTGTTAGATCAGATCATACATAACTCAGAGTGGATTCATACTCAGAGACTTAGACGACAATAGCAAAGAATAATTCACAGAGATCGACAAATGGAGAAACAACAAGATTACTCAGTGAGAAACAACGAAATAGATAAAACAATCACTGGAGAATAGAAATCACTTTGCATTACATAACAGGCTTGGGCCTTGGATTGCTTGCTTTCCTTGGCCAAAGAAATTACAAATTTATAGAGGTTGAAGAAGAAGGATCTAGAATCCTATATGTGATTCAAATGGAGATCTAGAATGATCTAGAAACTAATGGCACTGTTAAGATCTAGAAATACCTAGAAACTAATTTCGGTGTGGAGATCTAGAAAGATATGATCGAGAAGGATCTAGAATCCTGCGTGAATTTGGTTTCACACTTAACATTTCTTGAGCATGTCTAGTTCCTTTGCCATCGAAATGCAAGAGCCTGGTAGCTGAAACCTCTGCCAAAGTGAGGTCTCAAAGTCGAATTTTGTTGAATGGTTTTTATGATGCATATCCTATGAAAAATAAAAGCGAAGTGTTTGGAATATTTCAAAAATTCCATGTTGCTGTTGAAAGAGAGACTAACAAATTGCTGAAGTGTTTAAGAATAGATAATGGTGGAGAATATTGCTCAAATGCATTTAAGGAATATTGTAATAGGTTTGGTATAAATCATGAGAAGGCTGTGCCTGAGACTCCTCAACAGAATGGTGTCGTAGAAAGGATGAATCACACCATTATGGAAAAGGTGCAGAGTATGTTGTCCAATTCCAGTTTGGAGAAGAATTTTTGGGCTAAAGCAGTCAGGACCACTTGCTACCTCATAAATAGATCTCCAACTACAGCCTTGGATGGCGGTATCCCTGAAGAAGTTTGGACTGTTAAGAATTTGAATTATTCTCACTTGAAAATTTTTGGATGTGAAGCATTCGTACGTATTCCCAAAGAAAATAGAACTAAGCTAGATGATAAATCTATGAAATGCATTTTATTGGGATATGCGGATGAAGATTTTGGCTATCGTCTATGGGATCCAGTCAAACATAAAATTATTAGAAGCAAGGATGTTATATTTAATGAGTCAGAAATGTTCAAGAGGACTGTAGGAGAGTTGGAGGTCAAGAAGGTTATTGACAGGTTTGAAGAGCAGCAGGAAAACATACCACCAATACAAGAAAATTAACAGCAAATTCAGGAGCATGAAGAAAAACAAGTGGAAAATAATGAACAACAAGAAGAAGGAATCTTATAGGAACCTTTATAGGAGATTCAACTTGATAATGCACCACCATAGTTGGTTCGCAGATCTTCTAGGCCTCATAAGCCTTCACAAAGGTATCCTCCTTCAAACTATGTTTTGTTGACTGATGAAGGTGAACCTAAATGTTTTCAAGAAGCTTGTAAAGCTGAGCACAATAAAGAATGGAAGAAAGCAATGGAAGAAGAAATGAACTTTTTGCAGGAAAATAAAACTTGGGAGTTGGTAAACCTCCCAGAAGGAACAAGGGCTCTACAAAAAAAATGGCTGTACAGGATTAAGCATGAAGGTGACGAAAAGAAGGAGAGGTATAAAGCAAGATTGGTGGTGAAAGGTTTTGCCCAAAAAGAAGGTATTGACTTCACTAAAATTTTCTCACCTGTTGTTAAAATGTCATCCATTAGAGTCATTCTTGGTCTAGTTGCTGCTTTAGACCTAGAATGTGAACAGTTAGATGTAAAAAATGCATTCCTTCATCGTGAATCGGAGGAAGAAATTTCTGTGGAGCAGCCAGAAGGCTTCATAGAAAAGGCCAAAGAAGGCCTTGTTTGTAGGTTGAAGAAGAGTCTCTATGGGTTGAAACAGGCACCTTGACAATGGTACAAGAAATTTGATTCATTCATGTTGGAACATGGTTTTTCAGAGGTTGGAAGTTGACCATTGTGTCTATATCAAGAGGTATGATCAAGGGAAGTATATTATACTATTGTTATATGTGGATGACATGTTGATTGTTGGGCATGATAAGAATAAGATCAATAGGGTGAAGAAAGATTTGGGTAGCAAATTTGCAATGAAGGATTTGGGACAAGCACAATAGATACTGGGCATGCGGATTATGCATGACAGGAAAAAAAAAGGTTGTGGCTGTCACAAGAAAAATATATCAAGAGGTGCTTGATAGGTTTAATATGAAGGATGCCAAGCCAGTTGGTACACCCCTTGCAGCCCACTTCAAGCTGAGTACTGAATTATGTCCTAGTGATGACAAGGAGAAAGAAGAGATGAGAAATATTCCTTATGCTTCAGCAATTGGCAGTTTGATATATGCCATGGTATGCACATGACCAGATATTGCATATGCAGTGGGAGTAGTGAGTAGGTTCCTTGCCAATCTAGGGAAACAACATTGGCAAGTAGTAAAATGGATTTTGAGGTATCTCAAGGGTACTAGTCATTAATGTTTATGTTTTGGTCATGATGAGACTGTGCTTGAAGGATTTACAGATGCGGATATGGTTGGATATATGGATACCAAAAAGTCCACTACAGGTTATTTGTATACATTTGTAGGTGCAGCAGTATCTTGGGTATCAAGGCTACAAAGAATAGTAACCCTCTCTACAATAGAAGTAGAGTACATAGATGCGACAAAAGCTTGTAAAGAGATGTTGTGGATGCAACAATTCCTAGGAGAGATAGGAATAAAACAGGACAAGTATGTGTTATGTTGTGATAGTCAGAGTGCCATTCACTTGGCAAAAAACCTATCATTTCATTCAAAAACCAAGCACATTGACTTAAGGTACCATTGGATCCGGCATGTGTTGGAGGAAGACCAGTTATCCTTGGAAAAGATCCATACAAATAAGAACCTTGCTGATATGCTCACCAAGATTGTACCACGAAATAAACATGAGTTATGTAGTGGCATGGTAGGACTCGGTGTGACTTGATTCATGACTCATATTTGGCTTCAAGTGGGAGAATGTTAAGTGTGAAGCTAAATTCACGCAGGATTCTAGATCCTTCTAGATCAGATCTTTCTATATCTCCACACTGCCATTAGTTTTTAGATCTTTCTAGATCTTAACACTGCCATTAGTTTCTAGATCATTCCAGATCTCCATCTGAACCACATACAGGATTCTAGATCCTTCTTCTTCAGCCTTTATAAATTTGTAATTTCTTTGGCCAAGGAAAGAAAACAAGCCAAGGCCCAACCCTGTTATGTAATGTAAAGTTATTTTTGTTCTCCAGTGATTGTTTTATCTATTTTGTTGTTTCTGACTGAGTAATCTTGTTGTTTCTCCGTTTGTCTGTCTCTGTGAATATTCTTTGTTATTGCTGTCTAAGTCTCTGAGTATGAATCTGATGTGTTTTATGTATGCTCCGTTCTAACAAGAAAACCCTAGACAGGTTCAAGGACTACCCATTTGTCCACAAGGAAAAGAGAAAGCCATCGGAAGAGTGCAGTAAGCGGGACAGGGATTCAAGAGAACAAAGAGACGAGAGACGATTGGCCACCTCGCAGAGGAGGAGGCTATCACAAAAAAACAGGGTCACCTGCATTGGGCGGCAGCGGAGGAGGCGCCACAAGGGATTACAAGCATTTCCAGAACCACAATTTTCCTCTCTACATCCCACGTGACTATAGACACTCTCCGCCTTTGAGCCGATTTACAAGATTTTGACATGATATAAAACTTCAATATTTACACCCATTTTATTTTCAAATATCTTAGGAGTTGTACTGTGATCTCCATCTTTGACTTATATTCTTTGTCTCTTTCTAGTTCTGGGCCACTCTTCAACATCCTTAATTTGTTGTTTTCCTTCCAACTTGTCAATTTTTTTCTTAAATGCTTGCAATTCTCTATTCATTGCCATTATTTTTCCTCTTCTTGTCATTTCTTCTACTCTTCACTTCTCTTTGCTTATGACCTTTCTTTTCTCTTCTCAAAACCTTATTGTCACTTAGTTAATCTCCTAGACCTTCCAACTCTCATCTAAATCCAAATGGCATAGTTGGGGACACAATGGGCTTAATTCGCTAGAACCTCAAACTCAACAGAGGATATACAACAATCTACAACTCAAATGTTTGAATAGAAACTTGTTGTTAGAACATAAATGGTCATATAAGCACTTAGTTTTAGACATCACAAGAACTTGATCACATTGACATAAGGGGAATTGTTTGCTCATTCCAACTTTTTATTACTTAGTAAAAAATGTGTGGGCATATAAGGAAATATCACCTTTTGTCAAATTTCCTCTAGAGGCATCTCTACTAGCCCAAGGCTGGTTTCATTTGTGCTTCCAAGACACAACCAATGCCCAAAATGTACAACAAATGGTTTGGAAAATTGATTTGTATCCTATCCTTTTCAATTTCTAGATGCCCCTCTTCAATGTTGAATTTTGTACCTATGGTCAGTTTTCATAATATTGATTATTGTAAAGAAAATGCCAAAGAGTAAAAAAGAAAAATTTTAGCTTCACATCATCCTTTGCTGACCTCAGAAAAAGTTTTCCCACTAGCCTCAAAACTCACATGCTGCCAAAAATTTAATCTAGACCATACAAATTCTTTGCTTGCCTCATATGAATCCTTCTCTTACCTCAAACCATACAAATCATCCTTGAACAGAGAGATGTGAATGCCTGAGATGATGTGAGCTTCTCTTGGCTTGGAGGAGGAATGGATTAGTGTCTTTATATATATTTTCTTGGAGGCTGAAGGGGTGTGACTATATAGGAGCTGACCTGAACATTTGAAGGGTTGACTCAAAAATATTTTTCTTTTGACTCTTTGCTTTGCATTAATCAATATTATGAAGACCGACCATAGTTACAAAACTTGACATTCAATTCCAAGCTGGAGTGGCTGGATATGGCCCCGATCTGGGTTTGTCTTCGAGGTCTCCCTCCTAACTATCAAGACACCCTAATTTTCAAAGATATAGGTAACTCATTGTGATCATATTTGGACCATGAATTTGCATATTTGGAGACGAGCATTAAGACATACACCCATATTCTGGTTAATATGGACATCAAAGAAGGGCTTCTAGAAGACATGGATATTTGGATTAGGTTGGAGCATATTCAAATATTGGATTATGAAGGAATGCCTTTCAGGTGTAGGTAGTGCCATAGGTATGGGCACCTATCTAAAAAATTTGATCTTCTCTTTTCTGCGCAGGAGCATCTAACCAGAGGCAAGGACCTGGTGTAAGGACTTATCAGGTTAGAAAAGGGTTCTAGATTAGAGGTTTCAAGCGTTGAGGCAAAGTTGTATGGTGTAGTTCCTTTCTGTGAAAAATCCTCTAGGTCTCAGACGACAACTGGTGCTCCTTCTTTGGTGTCTATTCCCTTAGTTTTAGCCTTCAAAGGTAATCGTCCACCCTTTCCTTGCTCAAATTTTTTCTATTTCAAATTCAAGTTTTTTCCCTTTGTTTGGTATGTCTTTTAACAAGGTGTTGCAAAGGGAAGGGGTCCCCTCTCTACCTTCCCAACTTTCCTTGGATCCTTTGTCACATTCATCGCTCCTCTTCCTTTTGTCTCCTTTGAGATATCATTCCTCCTCCTCTCATGTCTTAGGCCTCTTGCCTCTTGTTCTCTCCTTAAAACCCCTCAGCCCACCAGGGCCTATATTCCTACTCTTTTGTCTTAAGTGTACCATCCTCCCCTTCGTTTTCCACTTACTGCAAAGAATCATAGGACTCTACAGTTAAGGATGTTGTATATAATCTTCATTTTGATTCGATTCTTCCCCACTATGACTCCTTATTGTAGGGGATGGGAGAGATGTCCTTCAACCCCACTGAGGGCAAAGGTAAGGGTAGAAAATCCCTTTTGACAAGATGGATCCTTTTAGTTAAGAACTACTATTGGGAGGATATATCAAACATATTTTGGGAAGAGTACCTAGTAATATGGCTAATATGAGGTTTATGAGTGCCTAAAATTTGTATGCTACTCCTCATGTATAGTATTTCCCCATGGTTATTCTAGTTATCATCATGTGCAATGCAATAGAAAAATAAGGGAATATTAGATGTCTACATGGGTATGGTAGTCCTACCATATTAAATTTACATATCTAAAGCTTTCATAAATAAATTTATCTATTTGGGATCACCATAATCCAATATGTAGACAAGGGGAGCTATCATAGGTAACAAACCATACTTGGTAGGTGCAAGTGTGATGTGCGCCACATGATTCAAATATTGGTGATAAAGAGTAGGACAAATATGAAGCATAGAATCCAATTTAAGACCCAACTATGGTAGTGTTTTTGTGGCAATGGTGTACCAAAAGACACCTCCTTAGCAATTGGTTGTTCCCTGTAAAGCATCGCATGCAGTGTTGGTGTTGTTAGTGAACAAACTTAGATAAACAAAGCATTTCAAATAGTGAAAACAATGCATATACAAACATAAACTAAGACAAAGATATACATACACAAAAAATTTTCAATGGAACAAACAAGTCAACAAAATAATGGAGGAATCTCCCTTTATTGACTGCTGGTAATAGAGGTTGAATACAATATATGAATCTTAAACACTTGGAGAGAATTATTTGAGCTATGGTGCTAAAAAATCCTCAACAATGAGGTTATTTTCCTCAATCTCTTTGCAAGTTTCTCCTCTCTCTTAAAGACGTATGAAGACTCTCCAATAGTGGACTCTTCTCCTCTCACTAAGATGATCGATTTCTTAGAAGAAATATGGTCAACATGCTAGTGCTCTTACTTTCTTTGGCTTCAACAATGGAACGTTGGTTTGCTATGATAGAAATTTGACCAGCATAACAATGCCTCATATTTTGGTTCTCCCATGGCTTGTTTATATAGAATTTTTGAATCCATCTTCCCTCTCTTGGTTCAGGCATGAAAATCACTTATGAGTAGAACAAGATGATTCCATTGAGGGCTACATATCTTTAGGGAAACTCGAATTTGGTTGTCCTGGAGTGATATCCTATCACAGAATCACCTGCAAGTGTGTGAAGTGGTCCTATATTCGATAAGTCATCCATTTTCCCGACCATGCAACTTTTGAAGAAAATTCTGCGCGGTGCTCGACTATCGAAGAAATAGTGGCAACGTCCTCAAATTTTTAACCTTATAAACTTTATACCTTAGGAGAAATTAAATTTTTTAAACTTCATGATGTCTTTCAGCTAGAAAGTCTTCACTTGTGCATACCATTGGATGTATTTTAACATCTTCTGGATTGTGCAAACATGTGTACAATGTTCTAGTGTTAACAATTTCCCCCTGATGTATAAGGTTATGAGAAAACATATAGCCGAAATACATCACATTTATTTATTCTGACTCAGATTCTGATCAACTTCTTGAGAGAGAGGATAACTTGTTATGGAAATGAGTAGGGAAACACCTTGACTGAGGATAAAGGATAACCATGCTATGAATAAAACCTAGAGTACAAAAGAGTCTATAGAAAGTAGGCATGTCTAGTGCTCGTTATGATGACTAGTGACGAATTATTACAATAAGATAGGGAATGGTTCTCTCCAGTCAACATTAGGGTGGTTGACATGTTGGTGGTTGATGATGATAATTGTTGACGCCCTCAAGGGCGTTTCTTTGATAAATATACTGAATTTGGTTTTCCCAAGCATAACATAGGTGAAGCACTACTGAATGAGGTGTTGTGGTATGCATGGGTTTTTGAATTTGGGTACCTTCCCCGTATCATGATGTAATCATTGTTGAATGAGGTGCTTAATGATGCAGGGGTCTTCGACTAAATGAAAGAGGTGCAAGGGTCATTAAGTATGGTACCACCTTGACATGAAAAATTGTGTTGGTGTCGAATGTCAAGGGAACCTATGAAATCAGTGGGAAATGGTGATTCCAAGGTACTGCCTCGATCTTGGAATATGAGTGTTGAAGTTGATAGGAAAGAAGCATCAACCACTTGAAATGTTGTGTCGGGTAATCAATATAAGGTGTAAACATATAATAGTGTGGGTCAGACAATGCATAATAACAAAAGCTGGCTATATGAGTGGATATGGACAACTGGCCCGAGGTTGGAGCTGTAATGCAAGTGGTGAAAGTTAAAACAATTTTTTTAGTGGGGGTAGCCCTGGAGTTGTTAGGACATCTAGGGTATGTGTAAGTATGCTCTGGCTGACATGATGGGGATAAGTGAATATCGTATGAGCTCCGACCAAGTGTGACTAGAAACCACTGCCAGGTAAAAGACATGAAAATATCGGTGGGAGGCTTTTTCCTAAAAAAATCTTTATAAACTTGCCAAAAGAATTTAAAGGTGGTTTGGATGTACAAACATAGAGACGGGTGCCCCATAAAAATGGTGAGCTGCATGATGATGGAGGTAAGGTGTGTTGTGTGGAGGGTAGGGGCCCCACTGGATGGTCTTGGTGTGGGGTTGATGAGGCAGATGGCGTGATAAAAATGGGCTATGGTAATATGGGTGGATGGTAGGGCAGTGTAGCATGCAGTGGTGCATGGAGTTCAATCCATCTATGATCAAGGATGGTGGCTCTAGATTAGGGGAGGAAAGCAAGCTGCAAAGAAGAGAAGTATGAGGTTGATCTTTGATACATGTGTGTAAAATGAGTCTCGGGCTTAGGGGGATGAACATGGATAACAATAGTGTGAAGGGGACTATGAACTGGGGTGATCCATGTAGGTGAAGGTCTATCAACCGACATGGACACTTACCATTTGGAGGTAGAAGGTGATGGTAAGCGTGATCGAGATGGTAAATCATATGGTTAATGTCAGAGATGTGATGACACGATATACAAGGCAGTGGAGGAATCTTATAATGTTGAGTGGAGAATGATACCTTAACTATTGATTACCGCTGGAGGAATGAGCTTGTTGTGAAGGTGTTGATATCTTGCAATTTTGAAAGTCAATACCCCAAGTGAAAACAACCATCTATCAAAATAGGAAAATTGGAAAGAAGGATGTACCAAAAACACATGAAGGCACACCTGATGGGTTCTCTGAATGAGCGAAGTTGATGTTTCTTTTTCCTAACTGGGTAAGCATCATGCCACGTGTCGTTGTGGTGCTCCATGATTAAAGGAATGACACTGGGCATCTCAGAATATGGCCAAGTAGAAATGTCCCTATATTTTGGAGATAAGGCTTTGTAGGAGGTTACCTCTTCGGGGGGGCATGTTGCCCCCAATGAGATCTCTTCAATAGTGCCAATTTGATTAAAATATCAAACTTAATGTTAGGTGAGATATTTGACATGTTCCCCTCCTTAAATGCATCTTGTGTCGGGATGGGGTTTTTAGACCCATCTACCTATCTTGGGGGTAGGAAGTCCTTTGTTTCTACTGTGAAGATGTTGTAACTTGGTGCTTGAGTAGGTGAGAATGTTTTCTCTAGTAAGAGAAAGAATGGTGATGTATGGAATCCCAAGGGTAATCTGGTTCCATCATGGCTTCTAGAATATCTTCATCTGAATGAAAAAGATTATCTAGTGTTGACTTGGGTTGTGCTAGGTATTGAGCTTTTGATTTAGACCTAGTTGTGCTCGTTGACAAGCAATAATATCATTCATTGGTTAATTTCGTAGAACCAAGCAAGGTTGACAAAGTGCAGATGGGATGGTGTTACCACTGGTGAGGTGGATTTTTCATCTTGACATTGAAAAATGATAAGTAGACAACACAAATCATGGTTCCTATAGATGAGGAAATGAATCATATATGGTGTTGCGTGTCATCAACATTAGGTGGTGGTAGAATTTCAGTTATGGTGGGTTGATACCGCATGGGAGGAAGTTCTTTCATTCTTGTTGGTGTACAAGGGGAAAAGTAGCTTCCTCAATAAGAGTTTGACATTGAATTCTAAGCTGCCGAAAAGTTTGTAACATATGACATGTCTCAGTGCTATGAGAGGTACTAGTACATATACTGCATAGTGGAATAGAACTAACCGAATAGATAGTGTGGGTGGCGGTACTGCTCATAGTATGAGATGTTGACGCCTGGTTGACATCATAAGATGGGGCATCCTGGGGTGGTAGCGATCTCTGGATCTTAGTAATGGCGTGACGTGACTTCTTGGTGTGGGTTTGTCTCAGTGCTACTCTCGCTATGGGAAAACATGGAAGGTATTGACAATTCCTCGTATGATGTGATTGAGAGCAGATGCGTTAATAACAACATATGATTTTCTCTTGATTGAAGAGATGGATTTGTGGAATTTGTGCTACTAAGAAAAATATGTCACTAAACTTACTCAATTCGCGGCATTGATTTACATAAATTTAACTTAAAAAACTAAATGGAAATGTTTGTCAAAGTACAATCCAATGTATATATTTCAATTAATATTGCAAACCTTCAAGGTTTTATTGAGTGCGTATATCAAATCATAAAAATAATTATATATTTTAATAAATATATTATTTTTATTCATTTACCACGTACTTATATCAATCGAGTTGTTTTTAGTGCAATTTTTTGGAAGCTTTTCCGGTGGGTTTTTCCAATTTAATTTCTCTAAAATCGGGGAAGAATGTATTGAAATCACAAGTTTGATGGGTAACCCCTGCACAATCTATGTGCTCTAGAGATTTTTCAAGGTGCTGAATCCATATACAGTGAAAAAACCAATTTAAATAACACAAATAAGATTTCACCTCAAAATTTTCCTCCAAATTCCAGCACGGGAAAATTCAAAAATAACACTAAAAACAACTCCCTTATTAATTTTCTACACCAACTCCCTTATGAAGATATTACCCTTCTTCATTTGCCACGTATATCCATTTTTTCATACATTTATTCAAAACCGCTTGATCACTAGAATTATGTCAGCTTTCGAGATCAAAGAAGCTTTGGGCTGATTTGTGGCTTTCACAATATTTTTACTCTGCATCATAAAAACCATTCAGCGAAATTTGACTTGAGACCTCACGTTGGCAGAGTTTTCAGCTACCAGGCTCTTGCATTTCGATGATGGAGGCACTGGACATGCTCCTGACAACCCTAGATGGGTTCAGGGACTGACCATCTGATCACAAGGAAAAGAGAAAGCCATTGGAAGAGTGCAGTAAACGGGACAGGAATTCAGAAGAACAAAGAGACAAGAGAGACGACTGGCCACCTCGCAGAGGAGGAGGCTATCACGAAAGAACATGGTTACCTGAATTGGGTGACGGGGGAGGAAGGAGGCCCCTCGAGAGGGATTACAAGCATTGCCACAACCACAGTTTTCCTTCCTCCATCCCACGTGACCATTGTCATGGTAGCCCTAGGGAATGATTTAATCCCGATGGTAGAGGTGTTAGACATGCACACAAAAACCTTAGATCGATGTAGGGATCACCCATTTGACTGCAAGGAAAATAAAATGCATGGTAAGAACGCAATAAACGAGATAGTTATTCGAGAGAACGAGGGATGGTAGAGATGACCTACGACCTCGCAAAGGAGGAAACTATCATGAAACAAGGCAATGAGAGAGGAGGCACCTTTATGGATTACAAGCATCACCACAGCCCTAGTCTTCCTCCATACATCCCACGTGACCATCCCCACTCTCTTCCTTCGAGGCATTCTCCTCCTTCCAAAAAGTCTAGCAGAGGTGATATTTATGATATTCGTTGCAGCAGCCCTAGGCCAACCTTAATCCTGTCTATAAGAGGTATTTACTAATTTTTAACCCTTAAATTTTTTGAATTCTTTATAATATTGGGTTCTAACATATGTTACAGTGCTTTGATTGTATTTGCGGTCGAGCCAGTAATGGCGGATTAGGTTTTAGCGTATTATGGGTACCTTCTCATTGATGGTCGTCTTCTACTAGAACCTCACCTAAAATAAAACCCCAATGAATTCTAAATTTAGATCCCAAATTAACATTTTCGAACATATAATGATGAATTGTAGGTCTGGGAAGATTTGTATGATGCTGTAATTTGTTATGATAGGTTTTAAGTTTCACTTTTCTTTGCATTTTCAGATGTGACGTTCAATTCCATACAATTTAGTTGATTTGATAAATATTGATAAAAGGTGGTATTCAAACCAAAGAATGAAGGCTTGAGAGATTGACTTAATCTTGCAATTACGGGATCAATTTACTTTGTTGGTTACTACATTGGGTAGCAAGACATCATCTTAGAATCTGATTAGAGCTTTTCTAAGTGTCAGATTCAACAATTAATAATTAATATGTTCTTACACTTAGGCACTTTTTTGAAATAATGGAAGCTTAGATCTTTTTCCTATATGTCTTTGCATCTTTTTGATCTAGTGTATTGATGTTCATGATAAATATCTTACCAGCTTTTTACATGATAGAAAATTTCAATCTTTATTCCCATTTTATTTTTCAAATATCTTAGGAGTTATGGTATGATGTTCATCTTTGACTTATCTTCTTTGTCGACTTCTAGTGGCCACTCTTTAGCGTCTTTAATTTGTTGTTTGCCTTCCAACTTGTCAATTTTTTCTTAGATGCTTGCAATTCTCCATTCATTGCCATTATTTTTCCTCTTGCCATTTCTTCTACTCTTCGCTTATGACCTTTCTTTTCTCTTCTCAAAACCTTATTGACACTTAGTTAATCTCCTAGAGCTTCCAACTCTCATCTAAATCCAAATGGCATAGTTGGGGACACAATGGGATTAATTCCCTGGAACCTCAAACTCAATAGAGGATATACAACAATCTACAACTCAAATGTTTGAATACAAACTTCTTGTTAGAACATAAATGGTCATATAAGCACTTAGTTTTAGACATCACAAGAACTTGATCACGCTGACATAAGGGGAACTGTTTGCTCATTCCAATTTTTTATTACTTAGTAAAAAATGTGTTGGCATACTAGCCTGAGGCTAGGTTCATTTGTGCTTCCATGACAAAGCCGACACCCAAAATGTACATTAAATGGTTTGGAAAATTGATTTGTCTCCTATCCTTTTCAATTTATGGATGCCCCTCTTCAATGTTGAATTTTGTACCTATGGTCAGTCTTCATAATATTGATTATTGTAAAGAAAATGCCAAAGAGTAAAAAATATATATTTTAGAGTCAATGCTTCACATCATCCTTTGCTGACCTCAGACAAAGTTTGTCCACTAGCCTCAGACCTCACATGCTGCCTCAAATTTAATCTAGACCATACAAATTCTTCGCTTGCCTCATATGAATCCTTCTCTTACCTCAAACCATACGAATCATCCTTGAATAGAGAGATGTGAATGCCTTAGATGATGCGACCTTCTTTTGTCTTGGAGGAGGAATGAATTGGTGTCTTTATATAGGTTTTCTTGGAGGCTGAAGGGGTGTGACTATACTGGAGCTGACTTGAACATTTGAAGGGTTGACTCAATATTTTTCTTTTGACTCTTTGCTTTACAATAATTAATATTATGAAGACCAACCATAGTTACAAAACTCAATATTCAATTCCAAGTTGGAGAGGCTGGATATGACCCCAATCCAGGTTCGTCTTCCAGGTCTCCCTCCTAACTATCAGGACACCTTAATTTTCAAAGATATAGGTAACTCATTGTGATCCTATTTGGACCATGACTTTTCATATTTGGAGACGAGGATTAAGACATGCACCAATATTCTGGTTAATATCGACCTCAAAGAAGGGCTTCTAGAAGACATGGATATTTGAATTAGTGTGGAGCATATTCAGATATTGGATTATGAAGGAATACCTTTAAGGTGTAGGTAGTTCCATAGGTATGGGCACCTATCTAAAAAACTTGATCTTCTCTTTTTTGCACAGGACCATCTAACCAAAGGCAAGGACCTGGTGCAAGGACTTATCAGGTTAGAAAAGGGTTCTAGATTAGAGGTTTCAAGTGTTGAGGCAAAGTTGGATGGTGTGGTTTCTTTCTGTGAAAAATCCTCTAGGTCTTAGATGAAAATTGGTGCCCCTTCTTTGGTGTATATTCCCCTAGTTTTAGCCTTTGAAGGTACTCCTCTGCCCTTTCCTTGCTCAAATTTTATCTATTTCAAATTCAATTTTTTTCCCTTTGTTTGGTATGTCTTTTAACAAGATGTTGCAAAGGGAAGGGGTCCCCTCTTTCTTCCAAACTTTCCTTGGATCCCTTGTCCCATTCATATCCTCCTCTTCCATTTGTCTCCTTCAAGATGTCATCCCTCCTGCTCTCATGTCTTAGGCCTCTTGCATCTTGTTCTCTCCTTGGAACCCCCAGCCCACCAGGGCCCTATGTCCCTACTCTTCTGTCTTAAGTGCTCCATCCTCCCCTTCATTTTCCACTTACTGCAAAGAATCATAGGACTCTACAATTAAGGATGTTGTATATAATCTTCATTTTGATTCGATTCTTCCCCATTATGGCTCCTTATTGTAGGGGACGAGAGAGATGTCCTTCACACTGACTGAGGGTAGAGGTAGGGGTAGAAAATCCCTTTTGACAAGATGGATCCTTTTAGTTGAGAAATACTATTGGGAGGATATATCAAACATATTTTGGGAAGAGTACCTAGTAATATGGCTAATATAAGGTTTATGAGTGCCTAAAATTTGTATGCTACTCCTCATGTATAATATTTCCCCATGGTTATTCTAGTTATCATCATGTGCAATTGCAATAGAAAAATAAGGGCATATTAGATGTCTACTTGGGTATGGTAGTCCTACCATATTAAATTTACATATCTAAAGCTTTCATAAAGAAAGTTATCTATTTGGGATCATCATAATCCAATATGTAGACAAGGGGAGCTATCATAGGTAACAAGCCATACTTGGTAGGTGCAAGTGTGATGTGTGACACACGATTCAAATATTGGTCATAAAGAGTAGGAAAAATATGAAGCATAGAATCCAACTTAAGACCCAACTATGGTAGTTTTTTGTGGCAATGGTGTACTAAAAGACACCTCCTTAGCAGTTGGTTGTTCCCTGTAAAGGATCACATGCAATGTTGGTGTTATTAGTGAACAAACCTAGATAAACAAAGCATTTCAAATAGTGAAAACAATGCATATACAAACATAAACTAAAACAAAGAGATGCATACACAACAATGTTCAATGGAGCAAACAAGTCAACAAAATAATGGAAAAAGCTCCCTTTATTGACTGCTGGTAATAGAGGTTGAATACAATATATGAATCTTAAACACTTGGAGAGAATTATTTGAGCTATGGTGCTAAACAATCCTCAGCAATGAGGTTATTTTCCTCAATCTCTTTGCAAGTTTCTCCTCTCTCTCAAAAAGGTATGAATACTCTCCAATAGTGGACTCTTCTCCTCTCACTAAGATGATGGATTTCTTAGAAGAAATATGGCCAACATGCTAGTGCTCTTACTTTCCTTGGCTTCAACAGTGGAATGTTGGTTTGCTATGATAGAAATTTGACTAGCATAACAATGTCTCATATTTTTGTCCTCCCATGGCTTGTTTCTATAGAATTTTTGAATCCATCTTCCCTCTCTTGGTTCATGCATGAAAATCACTTATGAGTAGGACAAGATGATTCCATTGAGGGCTACATATCTTTAGGGTGACTCGAATTTGGTTGTCTTGGACTTATATCCTATCAGGGAATCACCTCCAAGTGTGTGAAATGGTCTTGGATTTGCTAAGTCATCCATTTTCTCAACCACACAATGTTCGAAGAAAATTCCTCGCGATGCTCAACTATCAAAGAAATAACGACGACGTCCTCAATTTTTTAACCTTATAAACTTTAGACCTTAGGAGAAATTATTTTTTTTAAACTTCATGATGTCTTTCAGCTAGAAAATCTTCACTTATGCATTCTGTTGGAAGTATTTTAATGTCTTCCAAATTGTGCAAACATGTGTACGATTTTCTGGTGTTAACAATTTCCCCCTAATGTATGAGGTTAGGAGAAAATGTATAGCTGGAATACCTCACGTTTTCTATTTTGACTGAGATTTTGATCAACTTCTTGAGAGAGAGGATAACTTATTATGGAGATGAGTAGGAAAACACCTTGACTGAGGATAAAGGATAACCATGCTCTGAAGAAAACCTAGAGTAAAAAAGTGTCTATACGAGGCAGGCACATCCCATGCTCATTATGATTATTAATGACAGATTATTACAATAAAACAAGAAATGGTTCTCTCCATTCAACATTATGGTGGTTGGCGTGTTGGTGGCTGATGATGATAATTCTTCGATAAATAGACTAAATTTGGTTCCCGCAAGAATAACATAGGTGAAGCACTACTGAATGAGGTGTTGTGGTATGCATGGGTCTTCGAATTTGGGTACCTCCCTCATATCATGATATAAGCACTTTTGAATGAGGTGCTTAACGATGTGGGGGCCTTTGACTAAATGAAAGGGTTGCATCGGTCATTAAGTACGGTACCACCTTGACATGAAAACTTGTGTTGGTGTCGAATGTCAAGGGGACCTATGAAATCAGTGGGAAATAGTGATTCCAAGGTACTACGTCGATCTTGGAATATGAGTGTTGAAGTCGATAGGAAAGAAGTACCTCAATCTTGGAATATAAGTGTTGAAGTTGACAATAAAGAAGCGTCAACCACCTGAAATGTTGTGTCGGGGAATCAATATAAGGTGTAAATAGACTATAATAGTGTGGGTCAGACAAGGCATGATAACGAAAGATGGCGATATGAGTGGATATGGACAATTGGCCTGAGATTGGATCCATAATGCAAGATGAGGAAGTCAAAACAATTTTTCTAGTGGGGGTATCCCTAGAGTTGGTAGGACATCAAGGGTATGTGAAAGTATGCTCTAACTGACGTGATGGGGATAAGTGAATACTATACGAGCTCCAACCAAGTGTGACTAGAAAATACCGCTAGGTAAAAGACATGAAAATATGGGTGGGAGGATTTTTCCGAAAAAAATATTTGTACACTTGCAAAAAGAATCTAAAAGTGGTTTGGATGTACAAACACAGAGATGGGTGCCCCATAAAAATGGTGACCAAAATGATGATGGAGGTAAGGTTTGTTGTGCGGAGGGCGTGGGCCCCATTAGATGGTCTTGGTGTGGGGTTGATGAGGTGGATGACGTGATAAAAATGGGATATGGTAATATGGGTGGATGGTAGGCTAGTGTAGCATGCAGTGGTGCATGGATTTCAATCCATCTGTGATCAAGGATGGTGGCTCGATATTAGGCGAGGAAAGTAAGGTGAAAATAAGAGAAGTATGAGGTTGATCTTTGATACTGTTAGAAAATTATATATTACAGAGCAATGGAACACATAAAATATATTACAGAAATATAAACACAGAAAACACAACACAAGAGAGACACGAATATACGTGTTTCACCCAATTTGGGCTATGTCCATGGAGAAACATCCAGTCCTTCCTTTTATATTATCCAACAAAATGAAGAGATACAACCTACAACAGGTCCACTATAATTCCCTCTTCTCTCACAAACAATCTCCTCTCTCTTTCTTGCTCAGAATATAGATCTACATAAACGTAATACAATTCCCTCATATATAGTGAGGGGTTGCCTTCTAGGGAAAAAAACCCTAAATTAAACATAACTTCTGCCGTTAGATCTCCGCCTAATGAATGACCCAGATTGACTACAAAATTACAACATTTTACAAGGAAATTTTACATCTGTTTTTAGCAGCCACCCCCCTAGACCCCCCTTGTAGCGTACATTTTATGGGTGGCATTGCCACGACATTACGAAATGGGGTCCAATGCAGCGATACTTGTGAATAAGGAAGATAATCATGCTGCACACCCAAGAGATACATGTGTGTAAAATGAGTCTGAGGTGTGAAGGGGACTATGAACTAGGGTGATCCATGTAGTTGCGGCTCTATCAACCAACATGGACGCTTACCACTTGTAGGTAGAAGGTGATCGTAAGTGTGGTTGAGATGGTGAACCCTATGGTTAATGTTAGAGATGTGATGACACGATATACAAGACGGTGTAGGAAGCTTATCATGTTGAGTGGAGAATGATACTTTAACTATTGATTACCACTGGGAGAATGAGCTTGTTGTGAAGGTGTTGATATCATGCAATTTTGAAAGTCAATACCCAAAGTGAAAACATCCATCTATAAAAATATGAAAATTGGAAAGAAGGACGTACCAAAAACATAGGAAGGCACACCTGATGGGTTCTCTGAATGAGTGAAGTTGATGTTTCTTTTTCCTAACTAGGTAAGCATCATGCCACGTGTTAGTGTGGTGCTCCATAATCGAAGGGCTGACATTGAGCATCTCAGAACATGGCCACGTGGAAATGTCCCTATATTTTGGAGACAAGGCTTTGTAGGAGGTTACCTCTTCTAGGGAGCATGTTGCCTCCAATGGGATCTCTTCAATAGTGCCAGGTTTGATTAAAATATCGACCTTAATGTTAGGTGAGATATTTGACATGTTCCCCTCCTTAAATGCATCTATTGTCGGGATGGGGTTTTTAAACCCATCTACCTATCTTAGGGGTAGGAAGTCCTTTGTTTCTGCTGTGAAGATGTTGTAACTTGGTGCCTGATTAGGCGAGAATTTTTTCTCTAGTAAGAGAAAGAATGGTGACGTATGGAATCCCAAGGGTAATCTGGTTCTGTCATGGCTTCTAGAATATCTTTATCTGAATGAAAAATATTATCTAGTGTTGACTTGGGTTATGGCAGGTCTTGAGGTTTTGATTCAAACCTAGTTATGCTCGTCGACAAGCAATAATATCATTCATTAGTTGATGCCATAGAACCAAGCAAGGTTGACAAAGTGCAAATGGGATGGCTCTGCACTGTCAGTGGTGTTACCATTGGTGAGGTGGATTTTTCAGTCTTGACACTAAAAAATGATGAGTAGACAACACAAATCATGGTTCCTACAGATGAGGAAATGAATCGTATATGGTGTTGCGTGTCATCAGCATTAGGTGGTGGTAGAATTTCAGTTATGGTGGGTTGGTACCACATGGGAGGAAGTTCTTTCATTCTTGTTGGTGTACAAAAGGCAAAAGTAGCTTCTTCAATAGGAGTTTGATGTTGAATTCTAAACTGTCGAAACGTTTGTAACATATGACATGTCTCGGTGCTATGAGAGGTACTAGTACATATACTACGCATTGGACTAGAACTAACTAAATAGATTGTGTCGGTGGCGGTACTGCTCATAGTATGAGATGTTGACGCCTAGTTGACATCATAAGATGGGGCATCCTGTGGTGGTAGCCATCTCTAGATCTTAGTATTGGCGTGATGTGACTTCTTGGGATGGGTTTTCCTTAGTGCTACTCTTGCTATGGAAAAACATGGAAGGTATTGACAATTCCTCATATGATGTGATTGAGAGCATATGTGATAATAATAATGTATGATTTTCTCTTGATTGGAGAGATGGATTTGTGGAATTTGTACCACTAAGAAAAATATTTCATTAAACTTACTCAATTCGCGACATTAATTTACCAAATGGTTGGGTTTATCACATAAGGCACATGTGAGGGGTTGTCTTTTCTAGCAGACACCCTTAGATCACTTTTTGCCCAATCTAGATTGAGGATGGTGAGGGGAGAGGAAATGATGGTGACCTTGCTTCATTGCTGGAAACTATTTCTCCTCAAACACACATAAAATGGACCTAGATCCTTCATTCACTGATGGTGGGGTATGATCTGATGGTTCGATATCTAATCCGACTAAATTAGAATTCTTAGTGATAAATCGCTACACGAATCCTAACAAAGAACAAATTGAGAAAGGTGGGGAAAATGTTGCACATGATAATTTCTTGCACAAATCTAACAAGTCTCACATTTGTGCTTGGGTCTGGTGCTTTGAGCGACATGGGGAACTAAATATAATCATTTAAAGGACCTTAATTCAAGGCATTAGTTGATCAAATGATCTAGTAAGTCACATAAAGCGCAAGTGGGCACTGGTAGGGATGTTGTTGGTTCGGGTTGCCTTTGATCATGGCAGGAAGTTGATGGACTAGACGAGGATACGAGCAAGAAGCTTCTTCCCTTATGATGTAATTTTTTTTTGGATCCATTCTCTGTGAGGAGTAATGGGGTATTGGTTTGGGCGAGTGCAACTAACACATCTTGTTATCGAGGTATTTCTGAGCAATGATGAGTGTAATTATCATATTCTGCGCATATGGTGTATGTGTGGTTGGTGTGTAATGCCTTATGATGCATGGATGTGCTCTTTTCTCTAGTAGGGGGAGGGGGGTTCGTTGGCGTTGTTGGGGCATGCAAAAGAACATTGATCTTGTTTAATGTGGGGCACCTATTATTGGGGTGCACAAATGTTTCACACAAAGCACAGGGTTGAGGGACCCTGAAAGAGGGAGTGTTTGAAGCTTCCAACTTTTTACCTTTTTTTCTCAGCCTTTTTGTTGGCCCTGACTGGTGTTGGTGTAGGAGGTTCTAAAGTTGGGGTGGCTTCCTAAGGTGGAGCTATAGGGAGAATACCTGTCAAGGTATTTCCTGGATCTTTCGTCATGGTCATTGGGACCAGGTACTATACTAGTATCACGAGAGCCATATTTGGAAATGCGAGCATTTCCATGACTTGGTGGAGACAAAACTAGGTGGAGGGCACAAAAAGGTTGTTTGAGTGATGGTGTGAGGTAGGAACATGGAATCAACAGTTGAAGATCTCATGGTGTATGGAACTGGGTCCTGAGCTGGAGGAGTGTTTGATGAACTCATCATGCACATCGGTGCTCCTATGGTTGGGGAAATTTCATCTATCACTGTAGGGTCTCCTAAGAATCTCCCTAGGAGTGTTGTTGACTTAAATTGGCTAGGGTTGAGTTCGGTATAAGTGGTGGTCCAATCATGAGAAGATGAGACAAAAGGTAGCACACCATCGGGTGCGGGCAATGCCTTCTTCTCTTAATATATGAGTTGATATATTGTAATGATTTTTCCGACATGGAGGAACATCATTAACTTGAACATAGATGAGGAAACCGCTAACATCTCGCACGTATAACTTCGGCCCAATAGGATATTGCAATCCAATTGGGTGTCTAGTACTTCGATATCTATTAGCATAGTTTTGTCGACCAACTATACTGGTATGCTAGGGTATAGGCCTACGGGAGCTAAAGAGTGCCCGTAATATGTTCTAAGCGTGATGTCATAAGGCTTGAGTTCGAGAGATCCCAGTTTCTACCAAATAGATTTGGACATTATATATCTGGATTCCCCTTATTCGACAATGGAACAATGGATGGTAATGTTTTAGATTGAGACTGGAATTTAGAAAGCAACAACTGGTGGTAGTTGTGGGGTAGCTTTATCCAAGTTGAAGACCATTAGGAAAGAATCGACTGGGTCGATTATGCCTAGAGTGGAAAGTAAGGCTTTCCATTGGGTTGGGCATGTTTCCAAGACCTCTAATGTTGACATAGATTATGGTGATTGTGCTAACTCATAGATTATGTTGTAGCTATGAGAATCTTTTGAGTTGTGTCTTTCTCGTTGTAAAGGTCCTTTGACCATATTTGGCATAGGTTCTATAGGAGGTCGAGGAATGGTCAATGACCCTATAGATAATGTTGTGGTCGAGGTGGAGAGGTTGGGCTCTAGGGGAGCTTCATAACTTCTATTTCATGTTTGCAGGAGGATATCTTCTCATTTCATGAAAATTTCATGTTTAGAATTGTTATGGGGGTTCCCTCCAGAAGGATGTGGGTGTGATGATTGTTTTGGAGTGTTAACCACTCCTTGATGGGGGAAATGGTCTTGTATTACTGTAGTTTTTCGACCTCTTTGTCCCCTATTGTCCTATATCCTTATTAACTCAAGGAGTTGAGGACAATGATGGGTATAATGACTATATTCCCCATAGATAGCACATGAATGATTAGTCCATAGACTTATATTCTTCTTTTGCTTCTATGGGTTGTTTTTGGTTGATCCCTAGTTTTTATTCTAGCTAGGGTTTCTCCTTACTGGTGCCCATGGGGTTTTTTGGTGGTTGTTGGTCCCCTATTTGGGTTCTCCCTTTGGTTTGATCTTTGGTTTTTTCTTAGCAACATTAAGAGGCTTAGCCAGGTTCAACTGCTCCTTCGATTGTTGTTGTGGAGTGAAAGAAGGTTGCACTAGATTAACCCTTGTGTTATTTTGTGTTGGTGGGTTATTCTATTATTGTTCAGGGAATGGGGAATATTTGTTTCCTTTTCCCTGATTGGTATATGGATTCTGGGAAGAGGACATTACGTCTGTATTCATAAAGGAGTATTGGGTTCCCTATGGGGGAAGATATGATCCTCTGTGAGGGGGCTGATATTGATTAACCCTACTGATCGTATTCTTCATCGGTGTGGGTTGACTAGGGCAATATCTTGTATGCTGTAATGATGGTGCATTATGGGTAGCATCAAATGCTTGGCCATTGAATGAGTATCCAAGGTATTGGTAGGTGTTACTGAGTTGATTTTAGGTTATGGACCCAATCATCCATCAGAGGCATTGGACGTGCCTGATGTCCCTTTATAAGTCTGTAGGCGAGGGGGCATCTCGAAGTACATGATAGGTGTATCTAGAATGGATGTAGATAAGCTTTAATTTTTGAGATTTTATAATGGCTTCTTCCTCATTACGTGGGGATGAATTTGGAATGACTTTTGAAATTTCCGATGTGAGAGATCTCTAAAACAAGTTGAGAAAGACTTTATCTTCAAACTATGCTTTACAAAAGCTACAACATTTCTTCCATTCATGTATATGATTTGATATGTGGGTAGCAAGTGTTTGTTTGAACTGGGTGAGGAGTTCCAAGCCTGAATCATGATGGATTGGGAGCTGGAAAAATGTGAGGAAAGATGTAGCTAGAGATTTGAAGTTTCCATATGACGTAGAAGGCTGGTCAATGTACCATTTCGATGTCGGCCCAGTAAGGGTGCATTGAAATAGTCATAATCGAATAGTATCATCTATGAGACTATTAGATGAACACCACAGGTGAAAAGTCATGACATGGTTTCCTGGATCTTCTCCCTATTTCCCTTCGAACTTTGGAATTTCCAATGGGAGATTGGTGGGCATAAATAGCCAATTTTGGCCATGAGTGATTGGGTCATTAGTTAGCTTACTTAAATCTGGTAGGTTTAAAGAAGCTAGGAACATGATCTACGTGTTATCCTCCATCATGAAACGATTTTGGATATCTATATGTAAATGGGTCCTTTGTGGGGAAGTTTTAGGAGAACTACCTCAATGTGTGAGTGGTGTGTGGGCTCCCTAAAGGGGTAGCACATGGGGACCCTTGTAGGGTGGTGAAGGGTGCACTTTTACGGGGAGGGGTCTTGAGCAAAGATTCACTAATAAAGGAAGATCCTATATTGGTGGTTATGTGACCCTCTATTTCTAAATGGCAGAAGTCCTGGCACACTTCCTGGTAATGGGGGGAGGTTTAAGAAATGTCTAGATCAATGGGGAGACGTGGGGTCCCTTATGGTGTTGATAAGAGTGTGTGATACTTTTTGTATGGTGAGGGAAGGAGATAAATATCAATTCAATAAAATCACATATATAAAACAAAGGTGAAAATTAAATAGTTACTTTCCTTTTACAATTAAGCTATGTGATTAATAAAAAAAAATGGTTTTCATTTGCTGTGTATGATAAAAAATCCTATGTAGACCTAATCGTCCTTGCCACTCTCAGAGTAATTGAGCCTTTAGGAGATATCTTTTGATGGGTTCTGGGGCAATGTCCCGAAACAACTAGAAACACCTTCTAGTAGCCTAAGAATCAACCAAGGTAATGGAAATGAGGCTCAAGTGTTATCCACACCATCACATATAGGGAAAGGATGCCCTAGATTTTGGACACTAAAGTACCTTCATCCCATGTGAGCATTCAAGTATTTAGCTTATTGGTAGTCAATTAATAGTACTGAGCACTAGATGGGTCAGGTAGCCCCAAAGAGTACCACACACACTAGACCTAATCCAAACCCCCTGTAAATCGGGTCTCTTCCATGCTCAGGTAATCTTTTAGGTGGGATGATTGAAGGATTTTAAGCTCTCTAAAAATTAAACAACTATGTTTCAAAGATTTAACATGACCATGATAGCTTATGGGATGCCTACCCCCAATGGTGCTAACATAAACTATAAATGTTTTGGTCGCCCCTGTGGGGAAACTTAGTTGGTTCAAGTTATGGTTATTTTTAAGGAGTCTTAATTCACTTAGGGATTGATTTGTAAGAAAAAATAAATGAAGTACACGAAGCTCCAGAAACTAGATGCCTTGTAGTATAAAGCTTATAGAATCTTAGTGTGTGATGCAAGTGAACATACAAAGTGTGGTATGATGTAGATATCTGGTGATCCTTTACAATACCCTTCTAATTACACTAAGTTTCAATTGTTCCTTGCATGAAAAAAAAGTGATATGCAGATAATGGCTACTTACTCTTTTTCCTATTAAACTATGTGAATTTCAACGAGGGAGATGGAAATTCAAATTATTTAAGAATGTTTTCATATGCAAGCCGAGGTTCATCTAAGAGACACGAGGCAAGAAAATACTACTTCCTTTTTGTAATAACACTTTCTCCTAGTCCCAAAAATGAAAAAATAAATTCTTTGGTTAGTAACAAGATTTGTGGATAATGGGCCACTTACTTATTTACTATTTAAGCTATGTGATTTGCAGAAAAAATTTAGAAAAATAATTTGAAAAACATATGTGGAATTTGGCCACTTACTTTTCTTCCTAATTAAGCTATGTATGTTTTGCAAATAAAAATGAAAAAATACTCTGATTGCTCCACTAATTGAGTTCAGTAAAGCAACCAGACAAACTAAATAGAGAATAACAAATGCAGAGGTGAAGGAAATTCACTAAAGGCTGCTAGCCACCTGAGAAAAGAGAAAATACAAGGCTCTTTTTGACTCTTTTGGAAAACTGCACGTATTTCATAGTGCACAGACGTGACGACATTTCTGTTAGAGGAGAATTCATGATATGTGCGTCTGTTAGAGAAGAAGGCCCACGGTTGACAAAATTTGTAAATTAACAAGCTTCTTTTCCCACCACAGGTTCACTAGGTCCTGCAAAAATTCCAGAGAGGTATTGAGCACCTTTTAGGTCGACTATGCAGAGAGGAGAGCCCACAAACACAACCTTTAGATTAAAGAAAAGACAACAGTATGGTCACCATTCCTGTGATAGCCACCTCCTTAGCAGTTGGTTGTTCCCTACAAAGGATCACATGCAGTGTTGGTGTTGTTAGTGAACAAACTTAGATAAAAAAAGTATTTCAAATAGTTAAAACAATGCATATATAGACATAAACTAAAACAAATAAATAAATACACAAACAATGCTCAATTGAGCAAACAAGTCAACAAAATAATGTAAAAAGCTCCCTTTATTGACTGTTGGTAGTATAGGTTGAATACAATAGATGAATCTTAAACACTTGGAGATAATTCTTTGATCTATGATGTTAAAAATTCCTCAGCAAGGAGGTTCTTTTCCTCAATCTCTTTGCAACTTTCTCCTCTCTCTCAAAGATGTATGAAGACCCTCCAATGGTGGACTCTTCTCCTCTCACTAAGATGATGGATTTCTTAGAAGAAATATGGACAACATGGTAGTGCTTTTACTTTATTTGGCTTCAACAATGCATGTTGGTTTTATCTGATAGAAATTTTGCCAACATACCATTGTCTCATACTTTGGTTCTCCCATGGCCTATTTATATAGAATTTGTTGGCTTGATGGGACCTGACGCAAGTTCAGTGTTATTTATGCGAACCAACAAAACCCTAACTACTAGTCCTTTCGGAAACAACCTACGTATCACAAGTTGCAGTCTCACCCGAAGCAGTATTGGGAAATGACAGAACCAGTTTTCTACATCTAGAGGCCTGTGCGATGGGGTCCTGCAGTCCTTATGGCCTAGATCTACCCGCGCACCTTTAACCCTTCCGAACATATAATTACTGTAATTCTCTTTAAATAACTTCCAGATCTTTGTGAAAGATCCTAATTATACTAATCATGCATAAATATTACAGATCCACTAGTTTCTTGCAGTAAATAAGAATTAATTCATATAAATCATAACACAGAATGAAGATACATAAACTTTACAGAAGTAATAAATAAGGCATAGATGCATCAAAATTGGCTCAAAAACAGTCTTGATTAAGTATACTTGTTCAAATATAGAGTTCTTTTGCAGACTTACCAAGGTCTTCGTGCACTAAGCTATAGGAGCCTTCCCCTTCCACCTAAGTACAGGAAACAAACCTTTCCTACCTTAGCACTTTCCTTTTCAACAATTCTTCTTTAAAAATTACCTTCTTAGACTCGCTATGACTCATTTATATATAACACTTTGCTTACAATACCATGGTCTATAGACCATGGGCGGGTCTCAAGACCCTCTTATCAACTACCGACCTAAGGGACTAAAGCCCCTTTGACTCATACTAGCTTCGCTTCCACATTTCATGGAGACTTTATATTTTATACAAAAAGATATTAATGTATACTCAAAATTTGGCCCCAGTGATCCTATCCCAACAAGACCCCAACACAAATTTGGTGACTCGCCCTCAAGTCACTATATTGGCGCGACAATGTTTTCTTGGATTTCGCAGAACTCCACCTTCAGTACCTTCAAATCAGCATTACCCTGCACCGTGACTTTTTGTACCTCTTCGACCAGCTTCTTTGTAGTAGGGCCTTCCACCGCGAGGCCCATCGTCCTTTATTTCTGTTGGATGGTCTTTAATTTTTCCTGAACTAACAGAGTGAGCTGGCTATCTTCCTCTGTCCATGGCCATGTCCTAGCCTTCAAGATGGACTCTTTTCTTTGCAGCTCCTCAATCTACGTTTGGCCCTGTTTTCCTTCTGTCAATCAAGCGAAGTGCTAGATTGATGCCAATGTGCACACAATCACTTGGAGTTTGTCAAATTTCTATTGCTTCCCCTTGATATCTGTACCAATTTTCTGCAGAGTTGGGTCCTCCTGTAGAGAGGTCCATAGTTCCATTGCTTGCTCAAAGATATCTGTGTAGTCCTTGACTACTTCATCTAAATTGGTCATTCCCTCTTTGATGGCTTCTCCCCACTACTCCGGGACTTCTGGTGGAGTGGTTGGCTACAACTTTAACTTTAATTTGGTTGGCTACAAATTGCTAGTGCTTCTTCCTGATATCTGTACCAATTTTCTACAGAGTTGGGTCCTCCTGTAGAGAGGTCCATAGTTCCATTTCCTGCTCAAAGATATCTGTGTAGTCCTTGACTACTGCATCTAAATTGGTCATTCTCTCTTTGATGGCTTCTCGCCACTGCTCCGGGACTTCTGGTGGAGTGGTTGGCTACAACTTTAACTATAATTTGGAGATCTGCATCTATAAGTCAAATTAGTCTTGGCTAATTTACTCCTTTGATTCCCTAACTCCTGCAACCAACTTCTAAATCTTTGTTGGTGATGTTGCATCTTCAGGACTGTTGAGTTCTGGCCATGCATTACATGCTTGTGTAATGGTTGCCTCCAAGTTCTGGTTGTGCATGGTCAGTTCTTCCTTTTCCTTTAGCGCCTACGCCTTTTCTGTGAATATCTGTTCATTGTTGGTCTTGACTTAGTTGATTACTAACATCACGCACTGTTGCCTGACCTAGAGCTCATCAGATACTCCTTAATGTAATTCATGGAGGGTCTAGATAGGCAGCGCCACGAGGTTGACACCCACATATTTGATTTGTGGGAGCTGGGTGTTCACTTTGGCGGTTTCTGCACGCAGGGATCCTTCTGGTAATGGTATGAATATGAGATCGAGAGTCTGATCTATTTCCAGCACAGTTGCGGTTGCTTGCTGTAGGCTCGCATGAATCCCGCTCAACTGTCCAATGCTCACTTGAAGCTATTCTGTTTGAATATGCATCTTGCATAGATACTTCTGCACATTACCCAACGCTTGTTGGTATTGCTGCTTGAACTATGTCTAGAGTTCTGTCGTCCTGTCGTGGACCTTATCCTCGATCTCATCCAAGTCCCCCTTAGTGAGGACCATTGGATCAACATATGCATGATTATCAAATTTTTTCTTCTTCTTGTTTCCAGAAGTCATCTCCTTGTGGCACTTCGTTACTCTGAAAGGAGTGCTCTACTCCTTGTCCCTCCCACTTTCAACATCATAATCTCCTTTGTCCTTAGTGTGCTGAGAAGCAGAATCCTCAACATCGACAGTGGTCTCCTTAGCAGCGCACTCTTTCTTAGTAGCTACCTTAGCAGCATCCGCCTTGTCCATAAGTTCCTCCTTCTTTTGTGCAACGTTCTCCCAAGTTGCTGCCTACTCAGCCTCTTTTTGCTTCTGCACTCCTATTGTCTATGCGGAGGAAATCTCTCCCACCTTGCTGGTACTTGCGCCGAGATCTGAGGGGTGAAGCCACTCCCCTAGCCATTTCTCCACAACTTCTTATGCGTCAGCCTCACCTGCCAGGTACGGTATCTTATACCATGTCTTCTTTGGATCTCGTTGCATGTAGATAGACACATTGTGAAAATCTACCTTAAATTATGCATAAGCTTCCAACTGCTCAAAGAGGGTCAGTGACAACCTTGGCCTCTGGCTAATCACTGTGCGAAGATCCATATCAACCAATACCCAGAACATCTTTGTCTCCATGCCCCTCATAGGGTCCTTTGTCACCCATCATGAATCGAACTTTGTGACTTCTGGTAAGTCAACATCTTGTGGAGGGAATTGACTGTCTTCTGGTAGCCTCCATGCAACTAGGGAAATCAACAACAATAGCTAAGCATAATGGAATTCCTTATCATCATCCTGTGCTTCATGAAAATTGAGCAAAAATATTTACAAAGGTATTGCACCCAATTATATTCCACTCCCTTAACACATTGGGCTGCAAGCGAAATTACTGGCATCAGTACCTCATCCGTGTGACACTTTCTCATGACCTTGTAGGCCAATATATGTGTGGCAAATTGGACCACCTTGTCTGTGATGGAGTAGATGGTGTATCAGTGTGACTTCTTTACTAAGCCAAACTCACTCTTCATTTTTTCCGCGAGTTTCTTTTCCTTGGGCTTTCCTTCAAAGTCCTTGACTAGATGCACCCCTTGGTAGGGAAACCTTGTGATGCGGTGGATCAACATATCCATAATGGGGATGATTTCTCCCAACTAGAGACACCCATCATGTACCAAGGTAAGCAATTACCAAATGCAAACAGTATTGATATTTTCCCTACTGAAATGTGGCACCCACAACATGTTCAACAACCTTGCCTACTCAACCCCCGCGACTGATTTCAGTGGCTCCAATCACGTGACTCTGGTCTCATTAGCTGGGGGAATTTCTCATGATCCTTGAGATCCCAATCTTCCATCTTTAGCATAGGAATGCTCCCTAAGAATGGGCCTTCAAATACCACCTTCTCTGGTAGCAGTGGTGTAGAAATCATAAAATTAACGGTATCCGGGTCTTTTGGTATCTTCTCTTTTCCTTTTTGCGGAGGGATATACTTTGGGAGTCGAGTTATAGGCTCACCCTCTTTAGCATCCAACTCCTCAAGGCCTCTATGAAGATCTCCATCATGTAGATCAGGGGGTTGATGTGGTTGTTTTGATTTGTCCATTTTCCCCTTTTGGTGAACGTCAGTGGGGTTTTTCCTCGGTGACTGTCTCACTGGAACTGATTGTGCTTTCTTTTGTTTCTTCTCAGTGGCAGACAACTTAGGCCTAGGTGACCTTGGCACCGTAGGTACGGAAGGTGTTGCTTTCATTTCTTGTGAAACTTTAGGGGTTGCAACTTCAGAGGCAACGACTTTAGAACTGGTGGCTTCTGTGGGGTTTGTGGCCATCATTCTCTCCAAGAAAGCCTCATGGAATGCTTTGGGCACATTAACTAACCCTGGATGTAAGAAAAGATCTTCCCAATTGGACCGATTCATAGAATTAAGGCACGATAGCTCACAAACGATTTTTAGAGAGAAAAGTGTTCTAATGTAGGGTAGCATGCCAGATTTATAGGCGATTCCAAATTCAAATCCGACTGTTCCCTCCAAATATATACCATAAATGCATCATTGGGAGTAGATTGGAAAATATTTGCACCATAAATGCACCCTACCCTCTCCTCTTAGCGGAAGTTTTGCCATCCCATCATCTGTAGTGCATTCAACAGCTATTTTCTGACTCTACTTCGTGGCACCAACCGTCATGGCACAACCCTCTTGGCGCACTTCTTGCTTCCATCGTGCAACCCCCTTACTTCATTTTTCCAATTCTTGGGCAGTGTAGTTTATAGTCTCATACTTTCTTGCAGCTGTCTAGAGTACACAGGCTATCCCACCATCATGTAGTCATTATGTAGGGGCAAGATCCCCTTTATACAACTTTAATCGACTTCCATTGACTCTTCCTAGCAATAATTCCCCATTCAGCTTCAGAGCTGAACTACACCACCATCTATAATTTCTGTAACTACATAGGGTCCCATCCAATGCATTTGAAACTTCCAAGGGAATTTCGTGAATTTTCTATCATAAAGTAGGACCAAATCGTTCATTTGAAAGGTGCACAACTTAATATGTCGATCATGTTAGGCCTTCTTGTGCTCCTTTTGTACCTGTTGGTGAAATCCTGCTAAAAACCGGTTTTCTTCTTATTCCAGCAACTGTGCGAGGCACTCCTCCATAGTCTCACGATCCACCATATTAGTCAATGCTACAATCTGTAGACTTGACATAATATACTCCATGGGAATGACAACCTCTATCCCATAGACCAACCTGAATGGAGTTTGGCCTGTCAATTTTTTATATGTTGTCCTATATGCCCATAGGACCACTGGTATGCATACATCCCAATCGTTCCTCTATGCATTGTAGACCTTTGTCAACGCATTCTCTAGGATTTTATTGAATTATTCCACTGTACTATTAGCTTAAGGATGATAGGGCATACTCTTCTAGTGATAAACCTGAAATTCTTCGAGCATCACAACAATTGTTTCATTTAAGAAATGTGTACCCCTATCACTCATCTGTATCTTAGGACACCGAAACCGAGTTAAGACATACTCAAACATGAACTTCACAGCTCTAGCAGTGCTACAGTCTTTGACTAGTTTTGCTTCTGCCTGTCTCGTCAAGTACTTAGTCATAGTAATAATGTACTGCGCGCCTGTCTTCTTTCCTAGTGGTTGTATTAGACCCATAAAAAATGAATAGCCCATTTTTCAAATACCTGCAAAGAAACCTGTGGGTTTAAGGTAAGTTCGTCCCTTCAAGATGCCTTTCCCACCATGTTAGGTCCCTATACTATTAGTTTAACCCCTTACTGTTATTAGTACGACCCCCTTATTATATTTTTGTGCCCATCTAGTCCCCATATTTTTATTATTGTGCCCTTACATTATTATTGTTATGTCAACTTTGATTATATTATGTCCCCTTAAACTCCTATATATAGAAATGAGGTCTTGTCATTTGTATGATCCAAGAATTTTTTATTTTTGTAATGTAAAGGAGGTTGCCCACTCGAAGAGGCTAAATTCTAAGGCATTGATCTATCTTTTCTATCTTTTTGTGAGCTTGTTTCCTAACATTTGGTATTAGAGCTTTGGATTCTAGGGTTTCTCTACTACAAATAGGTCATTGTGGAACTTTAGCTATAACTTTTTCTCTACGAAGTTTCAAAAGCTACAAAAACAACCCATTTGAGAAGAAATCGGTCTGAAGCTCCGTTTCGAATTTTAGATATTTTCTCGCTACATTTTCAGAGATATGATATGAGGAAGTCAGGGTTTTTGCAAGCTCCAAAATTTCATCTCAAACAGGTCATCATGGAAGTTTCGCTATAATTGTTTTTCTATGAAGGTTCAGACTCCAAAGTTAAAACCCATTTGAGCCAAAATGTTGGTGAACTTTGGATCTAAATTTTAGATCTTGTTTTGTTATATTTTCGAAGATACAATCCAAGAAATTTAGGGTTTCTGCAGGCTCTAGGATTACATCCCAAGTAGGTGACCTAGGGAAAATCATCATAACTGTCTCTCGGAGCATCAGATTGAAATTTCGTAAGAAGTTACAGAAGTAGGATGGACTATAGTTTTCTGTGTATATTTTTCAGATCCGAAGGTCAAACAATCGACACGTGGAACTTCATACAAGTTCGCTCTTTTGAAAAAGTATGTAATTAGGTCATCTTAGGAGATTGTGCATAACTCTTTCTTGGAGAATCCAATTTTGATCAGACTAGTGGCATTGGAAAGAGAGTGCAAAGGGCTACTGTAGGTCGTGATTTCAGAACTAGAAGATCCGAAATTACAGAGTTACAATTGTTTCAAGATCCAGATCCTAAAATCAAGAAAAGACGATATGAGGAATTTTGATGGCAAGGATTCGATAAATTGGATACTACAGATGGAGCAATATTTTTATCTACATGAGGTGCAACTATTACAAAAGGTACATATTGCATCTTCATGTTTAGAACTGGATCAATTTGTATGGTATAAAGGGCTTTGTTCTCGTAAATCACTTGTTACGTGGTCAATTTTCACGGAGCAAATGATAGCACATTATGAGGATACAAAGAGAAACACCTTATTTATCCAATTGATAAATCTCAAACAAAAGTGTTAAATGGCAGAGAACATTGAGGAATTTCAAAAATTTAATATAATGGAAAATGATATTCTAGAGAAGTAGAGGATTGATGTCTCCATAGGGACTTTAAAAGCTAACATTCAACATGAGGTTCGTCTTTGGGAACCTGATTCATCAGAGAAGGCATTCAGGTTGGCAAGAAAAGTGGAAAGAAAAATTATGGCAACAAGGAAGTCTACCCCTCACAACTATAAATATGGAAGTGTTGTTTCTCCTAGCGTTCCAAAACCTACAAGGTTGACACCACAACAATTGGAAGAAAAAAGAGCAAAAGGACTTTGTTACAATTGTGATAACAAATACATTAAAGGTCATAAGTGCGCTAAGAAGAAATTATTTTATATATATTATGAAGAGGAGGAAGAAAAGGATCAAGAAACATAAACAAAAGAGGATATACACTAGGAACCAACCCCAAAGAAAGAAGAAATGAATCCGACCATATCATGTAAAGCATTGGCAAGAATTACCACTCCTCAAACTCTCAAGATAGAAGGACATATCAAGAAGAAAAAGGTTCAAGAAGTGAAAGATCACGGGCAGTACCCATAATTTTATTCATTGTAAGATAGCCAAGTAATTGAATTGCTTCCTATATCTAGCACCAGAGTGTCAAGTGATGGTTACAAGTGGAGGAACCATAAATTGCTCTGGAAAGTGCCATAATATCAAGATATCCATGGGAGAATATGTATTGAATAGCCCAATTCTTTCCATTCCAATGGGTGGTGCTGATGTTTTACTAGGAGTCCAATGGCTACAATCTTTGGGTACGATAGCTTTTAATTTTCAAGAACTTTTCGTGAAATTTGTTTGGGAAGGAAAGGAAGTTGAATAGAGGGGTATCGAAGGGAAACTGGGAAATATAATCAACTCCAACAACATGACAAAGCTTCTAAATAAAGAACAATGGGGTGTAATTGCACAATTATGTTCACTAGAGGATCCCACATCGAAGTCATCTATTTCTCCAGATCTCGAAAATGTTTTGGACAATCATTCCAAGGTATTTGAGACTCCCAAAGGCCTCCCACCCATTCGTGATCATGATCATGCTATTGATTTGATTGTAGGAAGTGTTCCTCCAAACATCAGGCCTTACAGATAACTATATGGCCAAAGGAGTGGGAACTCATTGAAAAGTTACAGAAGATCCCATTTCAAACAGTATTGTGAGAACTTGACAAGGAAGGAAAATTCATATTGGAACCTGAAGTAGTCACAGAACTAAGAAATTGACAGCTACGAAATATATCAATTTCAGAGTAGCTCATTATGTGGAAGAACTTACCCGCTGAAGATTCTACATGGGAGGATGAGAATTTTATACAGAAGCATCTAAAACTACTCAAGAGTTGAGGACAACACTTTTCGAAGGAGAGGGGCATGTTAGGTCCCTATACTACTAGTTTAACCCCTTATCGTTATTAATACAACCCCCTTATTATATTGTTGTGCCCATCTAGTCCGCATATTGTTATTATTGTGCCGCATAGAAGCCCATTATTGTTATTATTGTGCCCTTACATTATTATTGTTATGTCGGACCTGATTATATTATGTCCCCTTAGACTCCTATATATATAAAGAAGGTCTTGTCATTTGTATCATCCGAGAATTGTTCATATTTGTAATGAAAAGTAGGTTTCCCCGTCGAAGATGCTAAATTCTAAGGCGTTGATATATCTTTTCTATCTTTTTGTGAGCTTGTTTCCTAGCACGCCATCTGAAAATCATTACATGCCTTAGAATCCTTATGCAGCATCATCCACCACAATCTTGCGCTCAAAATATTCTTCACAATTGCTTTGCCTACATAGTATCCTCTCACCGATACTCCACGTTCTTTAGCGAGAATGCTAGATTGTTCAATCTCCAGAACATATGGGCGCAATATTTTGCCAGTGCCCATCTTATACAAGTGTCCCACAATCACAGAAAAATCAGCCGCATGGACCACTAATTCCTTTTTCTGCTGAGTAGAGTATCCTTCTGGGATTGTGCTAGTAGTTAAGAACTAGAATATATCAGTAAAATTATCATCTGCGACACGTACAATAAAGAGATACATGTTTCACAACCCTTCTTCCAAACTAGTTGGTTCTTCGCTTGTTTCAATGTGGATAAATGATTCAATCCCGCATTCAATCATCCAAGATTCACAATTACCTCAAAATCATACTCCTGAAAGAGAAATAACCACCTACAGATCTTCCCCCCCAACACAGGCTTGCTGACTAGGTATTCGAGAGTGGAGTGGTCTTTGTACATTTTGAAATGCATGTCCAACAGGTAATTTCGAAATTTTTGCAACATTTAAACCTTTTCCAACCCTTCGCACTTTGTAGTTGAGTAGTTCTTCTCAGACTTTGATAATTTCCTACTTGCGAATGCTATAGGATGATCAAGTTCACCTTCACCTGTCTGGGTCAATACAAAACCTATTGCAATATAGGAGGCATCCATATGAAAATGAAATTCTTTCTTCGAGTCTAGAAACACCAAAATGGATGTAGTCACCATATTTTCCTTTAACACATCCAAACTATGCTAACACTCTTCATCCCAGCAGAAAGTTGCATCCTTCTGAAGGAATTTATTCATTGGCATAGTTATCTATGCATAGGCTTTGATAAGCTTTCTATAGTCGCCGGTGTGTCCCAACATTGTGCACAACTATTTTACATTTCTTGGAGCTTCTAAATTGACAATAATAGCTATCTTTGCAGGGTTTACCATTAATCCATGTTTACACACCATATGGCCTAGCAAGATCCCATAAGGCACACAAAATATACATTTCTTCAAAATCAAGGCAATTTGGTATTTATGAAAAGTATCCAACATAAGGTGTAGACTTGCAACATGGTGCTTTATGAACCCAAACATAGTCCAATCATCAAAATAAACTTCTAAGGATTTATGTATGAACTCTTTAAATGCTGCAATTACAACTCTAGAGAAGATCACGAGCACATTCTTTAACCCGAATGACATCGCTGTGTATTGTAAGCATCCCCAATCTTTTGCGAAGGTAGTCTTGCTGTGATCCTCCAGCGCGATCTTAACCTGATGGTACCTTGAAAACCCATCAGTGAACAAATAGGCTTCCTACCCGCCAACATTCTCCAAAAATTCATCTATAAATGGCATTGGAAATGGGTAATGAATGCACACATCATTGAGCTTTCACATATCTATGCATATCCTGATTTCATCTTGTTGCTTCTTTTCTTGAACAACCATAGGGCTTACCCAAACAAACTCTTCTATTGGCTCAATGATTCTGGCCTCCAACATTTTGTCCAACTCTTTGCACACCTTATCCTTATACTTGGGATTTAGACAGTAAGGTCTCTGTTTCACAGGCTTCGCATCAGGCTTCAAGATGATCTTCATTACACCTAGATCTCCTACTATTCTTTTCAGGACTAATAACTTGGTAGGAAACAAGTCCTAGTATTCGCGCAGTAGTTCCACAACTTTATCAATTGTATCTTCATCCCAATAATCACCTATCTTTGCAAACTTAGGTTGCGTGTTGGATCGAATGTTTACTTTCCTGGTTTTCAAAGGTTCTATTATATTAGGGTTCTTTGCTTTGGGTCCTTCAAACTCACACTGTCCTTCAGTCTCTGGAATGTTTATATTCCTTGGATCTTCTTCTTCTTCTATAGTCACATTATAGCATTCCAACACGTGGCACAGTTGTGTATTCTAGTTCGGTTGAACCCATTCTACTGGCTCCTTAGGCCTCCTAAACGTGGCGGCCTTAATCTCTTGGAGGGCCTCATCAATACACTCAAACCCATCCTCAAAGCTGAAAGTTAACAAGAAACTTTGCCTCAGGATACTCCACTTGTCCTTTCCATGGTGTAGCTTCGTTTTCAGGTACTAGTTCATCGGAATAATATCTAGGGTGTGACAAAAGATATGCACCCATTCTAGTTGAGGTTCCTCTCCCCAAGCTTTAATCCATCGCACCAGATGCTCGTGCATATCATCTTTGCCTAAATATTTCTCTGTCAGGAGGGTATTTGCATACCCGAACCTTAGCTTCATCATTCGCTTGTACTCTTTCCAATCGGCGAAGCTATCCTTATGCATACCCCACCAACGGGAAGGCATAGCATGTAGCACCAGGTCAAGTTCCTAGAATTGATGCTCTTTTGGCACCTCCCTTTCAAACTTATCCAAAAATAAACTAACATCATCTAGGCCATGATAATGAGGACGATTTCTTACCTCCATGGAGACACATCGAAGTAATTTTGTCATCATATTGCAGTGTAGCATTGAAACTTCATGCAACCTATTTTGCCAGTTCTCAAGTTCTTCATCTGAATTTGAGGTACAGGAGTTGTCTATATCCCACGTAATTCTCCCATCTACAGTGGGATTGATCAAATATTCATCACATGCAGTGATATTGTATATTTGATCCAAATCACCTTCCTCTTCATAGTTGCGGACCGGTTCAGTGTAGCATGCTCCTTCAGCAGGATCTAGAGGTACAATAGCGCGGATTGCCTTCTTCTCAAAGGAAATCCTTCACTTCCTCAGATTAATTACAACATCCATGTTGAGAGCCCAATCAATTCCTAGTAGTGCATGGTAAGTATTTTTGTCATCCACTATTTCAATTACTTCAAAATTGGCTAGAGAGCTTGCTCCCTTAATATCGACTGTTACCCCGTACATGTGCCCCATAGGAATGACCTTCTGTTGATTGGCCATGCGTAGCTATATAGGAGACCATTGTAGCACATGCCTCTCCATCCTTTCCCATGTTTTCTTAGGCAGTACGTTCGCATCAGATCCAAATCCAGGATGACTTGATCCATTTCATATTCTCCAATCTGCGCGGTTAGTCTCATATTGTTCACTCTCTCCTTCTTATGCTTACCCAATTTCCTTACAATGCGTTTTTAGGGAGGAGTCCTAATTTTACTCGTGTAGTTGTTAATTATCTCTTGGATCCCTTCCACTACCTTCCTATCCCACAATAGCTTCATACATGTTTTCAGAAAAGTAGCCAATAGCGATGGATCCACTTCCTGTGCTTCCTTGTCTTCAACTAGTTTCTCCTGACTTCCTGATGTAGAAGCCTCAACAAAGTTCTTTTTGGCCTCCATAAAATTTTCTTTAGCCCTGTTGAGGTCAAAGTTGACATCCTTGTTGGTAGATTTGGATACCCATCCTTCGTTTTCTGGCTGCTTTCCCTTATCCTCTCCCATAACAATACCAATTTGCATCACAATATTGATGATATGATCCTCTTCACGAGGCTCCACCCTCATCATTTGTATGTTTTGCGTGGGCGTCTGTGTATTTTTCTCTTGCATATTGGCTATCATCACTAGGCAATCCTCTATCACATGGACAAACTATCTGCAGTACTGACAAGATGGATGTGTTGGGTTCTGGAAATTGCGTGCAAAATGACCTGCCTCTCCATAGTTGTAGGAAATAACTTGTCTACGACCTCTTCCAACCCCTCCTCCTCTTCCTCTTCCACTGCCTTGGAATCCTCCTCGCATTGCACCCATGCCCTAATCTTGAGGCTAATTTTCTACTTGCACTCTATATGTAGGGGTTCGATCCATCATCAATTTGTAGCTTCAGCAGTTTTGTTCATCATGCCCGACTGATTTATAGAAAGTACAAAACAACTATTGTAGAGTCTATACATTTTTTTGCAAGAGGTGACAATGGTAAGTTGCGTGCTTCCGAGCTATCTAGCATATAGCGCACCATAAGGTTACTCTTGCATTTGGTCCTGCAATATTCACAAGATTCAAAGGAACAAGACCTCCTCTAATCAAGTAATTCTGATAAATAGGGCAGTGATCCTTATCGTGCCCCTTATCTTTACATTTGATGCACCAAACTTCTGCGCGCCCCTCAAGTTGAGCTTCCTTTCCTATCTTCAAACTATACAGCTCCATGTGTAGGCTTTCCAGCTGCAACTGAATTTGTTGTACTCCAAGGTTCGTATCCTGTACTGGTGAGGCTTCCAACCTCATCACGATTTCCATAGCCTCTGCTTGTGTTCCTATTTTCTGCTGTGATAATGGAAATCGCAGATGAGGCAACATTGAAGCAATGTACCAATCTCTATGTTAATCATCAATGATCTTCATATTAGCCTACTGGATTAGGAATTTTAGCCTCTGATCAAAGTCCCACAAGGACTCATTTACCCGTTGTTGTATTTCCTTAAACTCTCTTACAGACTACGAGTAAGACATAGGCATTTTGAATTCATTATTCAAAGCTTGCTGAGTCTCTGCCATTGTTGGGCCCGGTTGATCTGTACATAACTTGATATACCAGATCAACGCCTTATCCTACAACACTATGACCAGTTGCCCCTTCTTCATATTATCATTAGTAATCTACTGCACTTCCATATCACATTTGCGACAGACCATAATTGTACGGGGTCCTTGATTCTCACCCCTTTAAGGTCGACATCTTCAACGTGTTCGCCATGGTTAATGGTTGATATGGAGGTGGAGGTGGAGGTGGAGTGGATGGATGAGGTATCCCCAAGATACCCTGGATTAATATCTGTAGCGCTCTTTTGCATTGTTCTCATAATAGTTCCTTCGTCATCATTATCACAGGATTCTAACAACGAACTGTATTCAGAGCCCGATTCTTCATTTCTTCTAAAGGGCTTTCCACTTCGCATAGTCCCAAACATCAATGTAATGGCATAACCCAATTTTCACACAAAAAAAATTAATCGAGGTCTTCAGAGAGTTTAAGTACTTACCTCTTGGTCCCTTGAAGAACCAGCACTCTGCTTCGCTATAGTTGACGGTCATATTGATCGCGAGTTCAGTGATGAATTCTCCTAAGGTACTATTAATTGAGTGATCAACAACTCACACGATGTTATTTTCTGAAGCTTCCAAGCGCTTCACCAGTGCTGGAGTCCACACAATAGGGCCATCAAGCCTCCACGTACCTTAACTATCTACTAACCTAGATAGCCACTCGTGCAATTCACAAGGAAAGAAATAGAAGAAGGCTTTTGTCTCATCTATGTATATGTATCTATTTAGCCATTGTTCCTTGGATAACTTTGGGTTTTTGTTCCCCTGAGCCGCAAACATGTGCAACTTCCGATCGATCCACTTTTCGATTTCTTTCTTAGTAGGGAACCACTTGTTTGACATCACACATTCCTAAGATAGATCTCGGTCCCGAAAACAGAGCCATTTGTTGGCTTGATAGGGCTTGACCCAGGTTCAAATTTATCTATGCCAACCAACAAAACCCTAAATGATGTCCCTTCCAGCAACAACCTACATAGCATAGGTTTCAGTCTCACTCGAGGTAGTATTGGGGGATGATAGAACTAGGTTTCTGCATCTAGAGACCTATGTGATGGGTTCCTGCAGTCCTTATGGCCTAGATATACCTTCGTGCACCTTTAACCCTTTCGAACATATAATTACTATAATTCTCTTTAAACAACTTCTAGATCTTCGCGAAGGTTCCTAATTATACTTATCATGCATAAATATTACAGATCCACTAGTTTCACACAGTAATAATATTTACATAAGTAATAATTAATAATTAAGGCATAGATGCATTGGAATTGGCTCTGAAAAAATCTTTATTAAGTATAATCATTCAAATACATATTTATTTTCCCTACATACCCAGTCTGCGGAATTACCAAGGTCTCCATGCACTAAGTTGTAAGAGCCTTCCCCTTTTGCCTAAGTACAGGAAACAAACCTTCCCTACCTTATCACTCACCTTTCCAACAATTCTTCTTCAAAAGTTACCTTCTTAAACTCGCTATGACTCATCTATATATAGCACTTTTCTTACAATACCATGGTCCACGGACCATGGGTGGGTCTTAGGAACCTCCTATCACCTACCCACCTAAGAGACTGAAACCCCTTTGACACATACTAGCTTCGTGCTCTGCTTCCATATTTCATGGAGACTTTACACTTTATACAAAAATATATTAATTTATACTTAGAATTTGACCCCAAGGACCCTATCCCAGAAGAATTTTTGAATCCATCTTCCATCTCTTCGTTCATGCATTACAATGATTCATGTGTAGGATAAGATGATTCCATTGAGGGCTGCATATATTGAGGGCAACTCGAATTCAAATGTCCTAGACTGAGATCCTGTTAGGGAGTTGCCTCTAAGTGTGTGAAATGTTCCCGGATTCACTGAGTCATCCATTTTCTCGACCGGGCCGCTTTTGAAGGAAATTACGTACGATGCACCACTATTGAGAAATAAAAATGACATCCTCAATTTATTAACCTTATAAACTTTGGACCTTAGGAGAAATCAATTTTTTAAAACTTCATGATGTCTTTCAGATGGAAAGTCTTCACTTATGCATTTTGCTAGATGTATTTTAGTGTCTTTGGATTGTGCAAACACGTGTAAAATTTTCTGGTGTTAACACCAACTTTGGGGTGAGTTGGAACGCATGGTCAAGGAATTTTTATGGATACTTTTTTACTAAGTTTTAGCATAGAGAATAACTCAACAAAACTTGAAAAAAAATGAATTTGTAGAAGTAAACATGTAGAAGGTTGAATATGTTGATCCATAGAAGATTGAGTACATAAGGCTAAGGATTCATTTGATATATTCTTTGCACCTAGTTTTCTGGATATTTGTGTATCTCTCTAGGGAAATAGACTATTTGGTACTATATTTTTGTATTAAGTCGCTTATATTTGGTAGATTCTCCATTATAATTTTGAGTCTTTTGCAACCACTCTATATTCCTATAATTGTGATGTATGTAAGGTACTTAAATAGATTCAAAATTAGGGTTAAATTGTAAGAGATTGCATTTGTTATCAGTTTTTTGTGTTCACTCTACATTGGAGTTATGTAATGCCATGCTTATTATTAGTTTAATGGATTTCTATTCTATTAATGCATTTGTATTTGTACTATATTTGGGGTGATCTATGCCTGTGTTTCATCCATATGAATGATGCTAGTTATAGTGGTTTAAATGCATGCCAATAATATCATAATGAATTTGATCCCCACTAAAATATTTATCATTTTGTGCTTTACTTAATGGGAATAATTATATGTGTCTCAAGTGAGACATTCTTACCCTTATAAGGTGGAATATGTTAGGACATTAGACACCAATAAGATATTTGGAAATGTTCCATTAACCTTGAGTCTATCATAGATCCGATACACAATAATTAGAAATAATTGTCTAAAAGTTTTGAAATATGGTAGATGAGTTAAAATAGGGTTTAATGGCTGAGGAGGTAGAGTTTAACCGTGACTTGAATGCTTTTAACCGTGACCCTAATTTCTCCCTAAGCTTATTTAGGGATGCTAATTATGCTTGGAAAGGGTTGGGAAAGGTAGAAGGTGACATTGGGAAGAGGTTATTGAGAATTTTAACCTTCCTTCTGAACTTTATCTAGAGTTTGAATTTTACCCTCTTGTGCCATTTTCTCATCATTCCCTGTCTCTTTGATTCCCCCTTCTTGTCTTGCTAAATTTAGAGTTTCTTGCTTCGAGGTCCCTTTCATTGTATTATGATTTGTTTCCTCACATTTTTCTTCTTGAGATTACAGTACCTCGAAGGGGTTTGGTGAAGACGAGGCCACATTTCTTCCCTGCACAAGCTTATTTTTATGTGTTGTTGCTTTCCTCCTATTTCTCCCTTTCCTTTGGGTTTTCCACTGCTCTTCTTGTCCTGTTGTTGTTTCCTCCCCTTTGTTTGTTGGAGTGTTCTTGCAATACCTTGCAAAGTGACCATAATCATTGTAAATTTTGCATTTGAAGGGCATTTTTTCATAATCTAGGGTCTAGTGGTGAATCCATTCTCCATGCATAAGGTTTATTTCTAAGGGTAACCCTTTTGCAAGATCTACCTCCATGAAAGTCTTTGTACAAGAGAACTAGAAGCCTTTGAGTTTGGCCCTATTGATATATTTACCCAGTCCATTGCCTATTGCGTGAAGATAGTCATCACTCCAACATGCGAGTGGTAATCGTGGAACTTTAACCCACGTTGGCACCACATTTGGTATGTCTTCTTTTGGATCAAACCTAGAGACCATTTGTTCAAGAACATGCCCCAAGATCCCAAAAAATATGTTGTCCTCATTATATCTGAATAAAAAATCAAGAAACCCATTTCCGCATGCATAGATTCGAATATTTCTCTTCATGAGGAGTTTCCCCATTTTTTTCAGCCACTATTCCATGGATCTTGGGGATGGCAACATTCTTGTAAATTTTCCCAACAACCTCATGAGATGGATCTGTGTTGATTCCTATATTCAATGCACTGGATACATGATTGACATTTAATGCACTGTTCTTTTTTAGCACAAACTAGTAGTATTCTTTTATAAAAAATGGTTGTAGTGAGGCCAACAACACTGGTTAAACATACATACTTTCTTCATGAATCAAGTTATTTGCACATATAGAAAGTATATTACAAGGTTTACTGATATACTTTAGGAAAAAAATTCCATATTTTTCTACTACTATATAATCTGTAATAGATGTCTAAAATACTAATTACTTTAAAAAGCATGTGCTAAATAAATATGTGATGTCTTGCTGCTTCCTCGAGTCCTCTGTCACTAAATGCTAGCTCATGTTGCCCAATGCCCATGGCTTTTATCAGCTGAATCACTGTGTTCCTATCTTTTTTCTCACATTAGCCTAACATCCTTAGATTAGGCCACTGAAAATGCATCTTTGTTCATTTTTTTGACACCCTCTTATTAGAGGCCATGGAATATGAATCTTTGTTCATATTTTCAACTAAATTTTTTAAGAGATTGCACTTTCTCAAGGAGGGCCAATTGTTGTTTGATTTGCACCAGAGTGCTTATAATTTTTGTAATTTGAGCTATTAATTCTAGTTCATATCCAGTAAATATGGAAATGTATGTGAGAATGGAAGTTCTGTTGCATTCTACCTTGTCTTCATGTTTCATAAATTCTTCCTTAATTTTAATAAATTTGACTTGTAGTGAGACATAGACGACAAGCCTCTAGATTTGGGTGAAGATTGTATAGAGAGATATTGAAAAGGCTCTAAATGGATTTTTCTCTACCAGGGAGCAAACGTGATTCAAAACCACAACCCTCAAATAGGTTGAGGAGGAAAAATCTCTTTGTACCACTTCCTAGGGGCTTAGAAATAGACCCATACTCGCAGAAACAAAGCATAAATGCTAGGAAAATATGCATTACCTAACTAAAAACTAAAATCAACAAACAAAGGGTGAAATGAATGTTAATAAGGCCTACTGACTCTCTGAGAATCAAGATTGTTTGTAGAAGATAAATAAACATATAAACCCACTTCTAGGGAGTAAAGTACAAATATTTAAACTCGAATCTCCAGTCCTCAAAATTTCAAATTCAAAACCAATATGTACTTATCTAGAAGGATCAGAAATACAGGAAACCAACTTCTGACCACAAACTATACTTGACATAAGAAGAACAAGAAAAGTGAAAATTGGAAACCAAATCAAACCTGAAGCATGTTGTTGAATTCATGTAGAGATACTTGTCTTCCTCCCACTAGATTGAGGACAAATTTTCCATTATACCACCTGGCTCAAGTTGAATTAAATGAAAACCTTTATTACGAGTCATCCCCCTACCTTAGACGTGTATGAGTAGGCTTTGAGAGTCTTCGTATTTATTTCTTTGTCTTGGTGGATGGGGTTACACGTGAAGGACACATGGCTTGATACATTTGAGCTACTTGGGATTTAATTAGCAAGGGAGGAATTATGGAATAGCTTGGGGTGGCTAGAGCACCATATACCCAAATTTCCCAATTTTAAATACTATTAACTTGCTGACTAGTGAATCTTGGTGACAATGGCTGCTTATCAAATTTTGTGCTCGTGTCAGAATCAAGGTAAGCATGTGATCAACTAGGCATAGTTTCTTGATCATTGAATTCAAAATTTATTACCAGATTTTCTTTTCAATTTCCACTACTACTCTTAACCTCTGGAGCAATGAGTAAGCTACAAATTGGCTATTGGATGATGTTCCCAAAATCAAAGCACATGGAAATTCATTTTTTCATCTAGGATCAGTGAGGATCTCCCCCACACCTACCACCCATTTTAACTATACTATTACCTAGAGAAAGTGTTGATGGATACCACACTGGCACTTGACTATGGATGACTAGGTGCTACAGTTTGATATCAAACCAAGGTTTAGATGAGGATCTTCTGTTATTCATATTGACAACTGATTTTCTACCACCTAGATTTTAGAGCACTATTACCGAAAGGAAGCATCGATGGCTACGCCAACTCTGCTTGGACTTGCAAACTAATGAGTGATTGAGGTGCATGTCATACTAGTATTTAGATAGTAATATGTTGGTATTCATATTCAATGCACCCAGTGCATCAACTAAATTTAATTCATTGTTATGTTAAAGGATATCCCATCCTTTCCTAGACTGTAGAGTGCTCTTCTTCTTTTGGTCTAATGATGGATTTAACTTTGACACTATAGATATGCTTGTAGCAAAGGATTTCATAGAAAATTTCATCAATCATGGTGGAGATCCAATGACATGGATCTTAAATATGCTTTCATCTCTACTATTATTCATCCCTTATGTGGCTCATTGAGAATCAGACCAGTGATGTTTGTTTTCTTTTTCAACTACATGTCATTATTGGAATTCTAATGTATGCTCCCCATGGGATTTGAATGTTGGCACTCTACGTGAGACACCTTCCTTATCATCAAGTGCAGTTACCTTTGGCTATTGGGAATTGAAATAATGACTGAAATGAGTTCCATCCAATCCTGAAATGCAAGGAAAATTGTACCTTCAACGCCAGAGAAATTTTCCAAATTCCCATATTGAATGTGAAAACATTTTACAAGCTAGGGATTGAATGCAGGTCCTGTCCCTGTTTCAACAATTTTCGAAGTAAGTTGGATGCTGAAATGACTATCTTACTTTGCATCAAGGGCTTCAAGAATTTGAATAGGACACAAACAATTTGAGGGTCTGATTATTTGATCTTCAACTGAATAGGGCTAAATATACCTCTGGATAACCATTTGACACTAAAGGCTTCTCCATGAAATAAGCTGTCAAACATGTTTTTTTATGAAGGCTTTGTTAGTAATTTGAATGCCTTTTAATACCCACCCTTCAAAATATTTTTGGGTAGACCCCTTCTTCATTGATCCTTTCCCATGTAAACCTATCACTGATTCTCTTTATATTTTCTAAGACACCCTTATATATAAAAGCCAAAGACATCAGATATATAGTAATATATTTAAACCCTAGCTTAGATAACTCTTCATCCTCTAGATAACCATATATTTCACTAGACAGAGAACCCCTTTTAAATTTTAACATATAAACAATCTAATTTTAGGTTTTTAGAAAAAAAAACCTAATAACTTCATACCACCTTGTGCTTCAACTTGCTGATATGGAAATAACTAAGAAATTAATCTTATATCCTCATCATTCACCCCCACAAAAGATATATATGATATGCCCAGATCTATTTTCATAGCTATAGCATTGCAGTTTAGGTATATCATCTTCTTAGGATTTAGAGCATCCCTTCTTGATCAATCATAAAACAACAATATGTCATCTACAAATTAGAGATGTGACAAATGGAGTTCTCCTAATATTAATGTATTTGAAGAAACCAATCCTCTTGGCCTCAATCACATATATACATATATTGTAAAAGAAATGTTACATTATATTACAATATATAATAAATTATATTTTATTCCTAAGTTATTTAATTGACTTATATTAAAATGGGATATTGATAAAATTTAATTTGATCTTGATTTCATATATCTTTTGTAAGTTTTAAGTTTTTTCTTTTCTCAATTCTAAAATTTACATACAATATGTGTGTTTGTATGTACACATAAAATGAAAAATTTTATAAGTGGTTTCTGCATAGCAACATGCACCGCAAATTTTGGAAACTTGATTGTGCGTGTTTCTTTTGAGGGGGGCATTTGATGAGACCTAGTCTAGTGAACATGTATTGTATTTGTACATTTATGTAAAACATATTGTTATGTCTTTTGTGTAGTTTAGTTTAAATTAATCACTCACTCACTTTATTACATTTTATTGGTGATATGGTCAAACTTAATATGAATGAGTGCACATGTATAAGTACAATTCTGAAAATATCCTCTCATGCTTGTATACTTGTTGTATTGTGCCTTTTTGATGTGTGATAGATAATAAGACAGATGATTTTGTTAAGGTCCAACAAACAACCTCGAAAGTAGGCAAATTGGGCTAGAAGAGTACATCCAATGTAGGCACACAGTGTGTGTCTTTCTTCTATCTACAAGTGTTGTGCACATATCAATTGGTATCAATTCATGATCTGTACTTTTTTCCCTTTCACCGTATCTCTTTTGGGTGAATTGGTCTAAATTGATTACTCACCCACTTTATTTTACTTTATTGGAGTCATGTTCAAACTTGACCACTTTTCAACAATTTTCTACTCTATATATTTCTTAATGCAAATGAGTGTACATATACATGTATGGTTCCGACAATATTCTCTCATATTTACATGCTTGCTATTTTGTGCTTTTATTTTGTGAGTATATTTCTTCTATTTTCTTAATTGTCCATATATCAATTGGTGTTAGAGCTAAATGATTGCACCCTCTATAGTCACCTATTAAGGTTTCCATCTCACACTGCTACTAGATATAAGAATGGTGATTTCTTACAATCAAGGACTCTATACCTTGGATCATTGAGGTTTTCACTTTTCAACTTCCTCTAGAACTACTCCCTTCAACCACCAAAAAATTTTGATGTGCATATTTTTTCACTAGTGTGGCTGCTTACAATCAAGCTACAAGATGCATAATTTTGGCTCCATTTATTAGTGATTTTGTGCAGTGTTGTAGGTGTTATACTCTCAAGAGGTTGTCCTTCTATACATATTAAAGCCATATCTTGCAAGTATATTTTTCATTTTCTTAGGAACTAGATTGAAGTCTACCATCAGAGGCCAATTTTTTATGCCATTTCTGAGTTGGTATCATAGTAGTGATTTTAAAAAGTATTGAGGAAGTTATGACTCTTTTATGTCATGATTTTTCTCAACCTCGCTTGGAGTTACAATCCTCATGGAAAAGGGAGATCTATTGGATATAAAATTCACTTTTTTTACAAACCCTAGATCTACTTATGTTGCTTCATGGTGTATTGACAATGATAAAACTAGAGTTTTTGTGCAATATCTAGCATAACTACAAGATGCATTTGCACAACCACCATAGTTTCAAATCCACATTTGGGAAACCATGATGTTCATGTTCAAGACCATGTAGCATGATCTCCAACCATCGTTGGTCTCTAATAAAGAGATCTATACTCCTATGACTTTTTTTGTAATGTCAACACCCTTTGCCTATGCTTATGATCTTTATTTTTCTCCAACATATTCTCTCTCACCTAATTCTCTTCTTCCTGACCCCTTCATGCTCAAAAAATTACATGAACCACAAGAACCATCACTGTAGTTTGTTCCTGTGTCATCTCTTTTCCAGAAACAAAATTCATCTCTAATTCTTTACATTTCCAACAAATATTTGCAGCCTCAGACTTATACAACTCTACTACATGACAAGAAATGATATTGGATACACATTTTGAATTTGCATCTACACTATCCTAACTAGTTGTCATGCCATCAATGAACCTACCTCTTGTTCATTGGGAGTTGTTTTCATAGCCTTCTATTCTCTTTGCATTGTTCCATCCAGCTCATGGGACCCTCCATCCTCAAAAAGGAGGATGTATTGTACCATACGACCTAGTTCTTCATAGCATCGTCCCACAATGGAGAGGGAACCAATGCACTCCTTGTGTCCATGCATTACAACTATGAAGCAAAAAGAATTCCATAATTTTGTGCACTATGCTAGTTCTATAGTTTATATTGTTCCCACTCCATCAATTATTCTTTGAGTTTTACTTTTTAGTAGGTAAGATCTTCACTAATGTTCTTTCACAAGTCTCTTCTCTTCAACACAACATTCTTCAAGTCTTAAACTTCTATGATTGGTATCATTATTGAAATATTTTCTAGAATTATTGTAACCATTTTTTGAGTCGAGATCTTGGACCAAACTAATTTGGTTCATCATCATTCCTTCTTGATGATGGACTATAGTGATTTGGTCTAAAATGTTTTTTTTTAAATGGTTTCAATAATTTTGGAAGAATCATCAAAATAGAGCATTCTTTAACTGGTTCAAGCACTCTTTTTTAACTATTAAATGGATCTATCTAAAGACCACAACTACACTAGATCCTTGGATTATTTAATCCTTCATTGGAAGGGATGTACACCAACAACAATAAAAATTAGGGAAATTTTCCAATTCGTAGGGAGGAATTGATGATGTTTAGTCTAGTGAAGATGTGTGAACATATATTATACTTATATTTTTCTATTTTTTACTTATATTGTCTCTTTTGGGTGACTTATTATAAAATATAAAGTGATAACTCCCTCATGCTATTGTGTTTTATTGGAGTTATTGTCGAAACTTGATTACTCTCCCACAATTTTGTATTCGATATGTATTTCTAAATGCAAACGAGTGTACATACATGTGTAGAGTTTTGATATTATCCTCTCATACTTGGATACTTTATTTCTTGTTCTTTTCTTGTGTTATGCAAATATTAACATCCTTGTTCCAACACCCACAGACACAAGCTTTGGAAACTTAGTTTTTCCCTTGGAATAATCAATTGTGTAAACTAGTTCCATTCCACATGATTTTGTTTGATGGCCTCAAGTATGGAACTAATTAAACACATCCCTCATTCCTTGTTGGGTTATGGTGGGTGTGTATTGGGAATATTGATTTGGTTTTATTTAGAATTTTTGATACTATATAGTTAGATGTCTCTGTGTTTCTTACTATCTTGTATTCATGAACAATTATCGCTTCACTTTTAATTGACAAGTCACTTAACTTATATGTTTTGTTAGCTTTCTTTTGTGGAGGCACAAGAACATTCGAGTTTGAGGAGGGGGATTGCAATGTTTCCATTGGATTTGGTCATGTACGAGGGTATTGAATTAGCATTTAATCAAGAGCACCAAGTCGGCTATGTACCTTGGTGTTAGTGGCATTGACTGTTGAACTTCTTGATCATGCCCTTGGTAAAAAAGTCACCCATCACTCAAACAAAATCTTGATTTGACATGTGAAGCTTTTTCTATCTCATTTTAATTCTTAAAGGGTGATGTTGATGATGAAGATCTGAATATAGGCAATGATTTTGATGATATTTAGGTGTTTGTTGTAGCATGACTTTTTTTTTACCACTAGAAGCCACTAGAGCCTCTTTGTTGATGTATTTTTGGTTTATAAATGTATTGCGCGAAGTCTTATTTTGGTTATATGCACTCTTATTTGATATATAAATGAGAAATTTTACATATGTGTGTATAAATGGTTTGGATTCATATGGATTCACATGAATATATATGTTTTTCTTTAAAACTTGAATATTTATGTGTTTTTGGCCAATCATTTTTTTGGTCTGGTTTCCATTTAGTTGCGACTGCCTTCTGATTCAAATAGTTTTCCAATTTGATCACTCATTCGGTTCCAATAGTATTATTTTGTATCACTGCACTCTTATCATGGTTATATACATTTGTTTTGAGACTATACTACAAGGTTTTTTCTTTATATTATTTTTGGCATTTTATAGGAGTTGCACTTGCACTACCACATTATATTCATATTGGTTGTCTTTTTTAGTCCCATTGACCTACTTCTTTGGTCATTCAACGGACATTAACAAAATTATTTATATTATAGCCTAACTTAAAAATAAGTCCTTTGATAATCACATTTTGGTTACCTCTATTATGAATCCCTTAGCATCATTGTTGTTAAGGGTGGCATAGATTCCTGGGGTGTGTTCAGTTAATCTACATTGAGCAAAGTAGTGTGTAATTTCTGCATCGATTACATATGCTTTTTTAGTTTGTTCTTTTTAATTAGAAGATAATTCATGGACATAGAGTGTCTTGGGTTTTCTGTAGTTCTTGATTTTGTCATTGTTGTTTGTAGAGTATCGCTTAATTGTTTTAAAATCATGTTCATAAATTACTTCTCCAATATAAATTTGTTCATGTTTAGATTTCATCTAACGTGCACAATGGCCCTTCAAAAAACGAGTGGAAAATCCATCTGCAATTGTTTTGAAGCTTTTTCTTATCTTTTGAATTAATATTTCAAAAGAATATACTGAAACATTCATGTTGTAATGTTATATTGTGTTTGAAAATTAATTAGTCTCTCTTCAAGAGTTATCAAACTATGTGAAATTATCTCATGTTTGGCCAATAAGCAACTAGTGCCAAGTGCTGGTTTTATTTCACTATGGATACTTGGATTATTGGAAAAGGATTTTTTAAGGTGTGGTTACAAGATTTCTTTTTTTCTTTTTGGTGAATTGAAGAGTGACTTAAGTAGTTATCTTTTGCTTGTGCAAAACAAGCTCTTTATTACTGTGTTTCTTTTAGAGAGGAGTTGCTGGATTATTATAGTTGTACAAAGACTAGGAGAGAAACAAAGGAGAATTTGCTCACATGCTTGGCTGAGTTCTTTACTCAGGTAAGTAATTTTGATGATTCGTAGAATATTTTAAGAATTGTTTCACAATCGAGCTTTTCCATGTATTTTTTAATCTCTTTGTAAATTTATTCACTAACAGTTTTTGCAATTGAAAGAAATTTAAAAATAGGAGTTCAAAAAATGGGATAGTAAATATTGTTTTCACAAACCAAAATATATTGATTGCTCGATTTTACAACATGATGTTGCATCTATCATAATCGTGAATTTATCTTTGAGGGTTTCGAATATAATTAATTTGGAATATTGGGGAAACTATAGGAAAATATTAGGAAACCTTAAAAATATAAAAATAATCATTTTTTTCAATATTTTAAATATCTAAAGCAACAACATCATCAAACAAACAGAATGTTACATGAATATAAAAATAACATTGATGTATAACGTGTATAAGATGCAAAGTGGTACATCACACATCGATACCGAAGTATGATATATGTCCTAAGTCCTGACAGGATAATACAAAATCACATCAAAAAAATAAATAAATGTATCTCATGAGATGAATCATGGGAATGAAAATAATGGTTTTTCCCACACTTGTGTAATAACCCGAGTCATCTTACAAAGTACATCGATGATCTCAGTTGACATAGTCACTTGCATCCCTATGGTTATTGTAAATATTTCCTTAGTCACCTTTGTATATTGAAAATAATAAAGGTGCTCTTGTCTTGAATAACATGATTATAGCTCGAGATATTTTTGTTGTTAAAGATATGAAGGTCATTATCACTCCGTAATTTCTGAGGTTGCAAAAGAAAACCACATAGGTAACTACCAACTACTTTGGAAGTTGGGATCTAGCCCTACTCACTTTAGAGAGGGCTCCGTCTGTGAGATTTAACTTTGTTTGATGGGAATTTTACGCTAGTTATTGGGCTCAGATTTCGGTTTTTGAATTGGCTTGGTTGGAACAAAAAGGGAAGGCCATTGGGAAATAGAGTTAGAAGAGCTTGGGGTGATCAAGTTGCAGAAGTATCAAGCTTAAATGAAATAGGGCAAGATAGGCATACTATTGGATCTTTTAAATTTAAATAAAATGAAGTAGAAGAAGAGAAATAGATTCAATTGAAGATAAAGAGCAGTTACGAATTCTTTAACTTGATATCAGAGGAAAACATTTAGCATTGTCAACACCAAGTACAGAGTGCTAAGAAACAAATTTTGTACTTATACTTTATGTTTAACGATTAAGAATAGACAATACATAAGCATGATAGACAGAGAAAATAAACAAAGAATAGTAGATGCACTTCACCAAATAGATATGACAAAAGAATCCTGAAACAACTTGTCTTGTATTACTACAAAAGGTCACTTGAACTTAGTGAATATATTTAAAATGAATGGTAGTCTTTGTCATCACAAATCCTGGCAACATCTATTACTTCAAATTATGAAGTATTTATACAAATTCTAAAATAAAATATCAAGATTTGTTATAAATATCACAAACTGTGTTACACAAATAGAACTGAAATATAGGACATTCAAAAATAATGAATATACTTGGAACTACCTTTGTGGATTTATGGTGATAAAGAAGAGCAATTCGAATTTGATAGCAACTCTTATTTGATGAGGTGACCTTGAAGTCACTAACTGTCTTTGAGCTTTTTCCTCCCGAAATTCTGAAAAATAGGGTCTAGTGATCCCTTTTTATATATCAAACCATAATATTGGTTAGAAAATGGAGAGAGGTTTTTTAAAAATATGATGTTAGAAACAAAAAACTCGTTCTGATTTTTAAAATTCATTTCCACCTACTCGGAAACCGCATTTGAAAACACTGTCTAAAAATAGGAAAATTTGGGAAAATATTCTTGCAAAGCTTCATCCAAACCTCCCACACCATAACCATTGTTAGAAAACCGAGAGAGGTTTTTGTACACTAGGATGTTATAAACAAAAACCTCTTTCATTTTTTTTAAAATTAGTTCTCAGTGTTTTTTAAACCATGTTTTAAAATACTGTGTTCTATAAGAAAAAACATAGTTTTAATTGACCATGAAACGTACATATGACGTGGAGGCGAGAGGTGACATGGAGGTGGGGGATGATGTGGAGGCACATGGTTGGAAGAAATAGTTGATGTGTGAATGCAGAAGGAAGGCATGATAATGGAACGGTAAGTAGGAGAGAGAACAAGCGGGAGGAGATACATGGTGGTAGAGGAGTGGAGGTGGAGCGGAAGTGGATGGTGACGTATCCGAGAGTGCAGATTATGGTAGGAGCAGAAAAAATCACTTTCGGAGGGTGTTAGGAGTGGTATATGGTAAGTGGGGGGTGGTGCAAAATAAGGTAAGAGGGACACGTAGCAGCGGGCCCAGTAGGGGGGAAACTACTTTTCGAACCCCCCCACCGATAAAGGTAGGACGACAAGGGGGCACCGAAAAGCACTATAGGTCGTTGATCTGGACAAGTGATGATTAGGTGGAAGATTAGAGCATGTAATTTAACCACATACACCAAATCCCCATTTGTCATTTTCAACTCTACACTAAAATCAAAGCTAGAGTACTAAGGCCTTATTACAATTTATTTAATCGCATTTAAATGATGTGATTAATTTAATCTAAACATACTTAATTATCCTCTAATGTTGCATTTCAACTTGCAAGCATATTTTTTATTTTTCTTAAGGTTTTGACCTTTTTTTGGAGATAATTTACAAAATGGAATATTATTTACAACATCTGAAATATAATAATCATCAGTAATAATCAAGCAATCCTATAAAAACTTATAGGACCCTAACAAGGGTAACAAGTAATGTGTTCTAAATTTGTTTTGTTTATAACTGTTCATATTGGAATCAACCTATATGGGTTAATTTATGTTACCATATGTTAGCGGAGGGCTTGTATGAGTATATGCCATACACCTAATCAATACTATACAGACTAATTGAACCCTAGATTATGAAAAACATAAACAATGGATATACAAAGTATGAGGAGAGACAATTTTTTCGAAGGACTACGCTCAGACTCTTGGAGAGGAAGGAAGGTCATGAACAAATTCTTTTGGTAGGTATTTAAGCACATGGAAGAGAAGGTATTTTTTGCATGCCCTGCCAATTCTAGAATGAGAGCATGAGAAGATGGAACATGGTAGAAAGTGGGTTAGCTAAAGGAAACAATTCAACAGTGATAAGGCAAGGAGGATAGAGGGACATCGAGGATTGGTCCAGTAGGGCTAGGCCCTGGCTGACTAGGATTGGTTAGTGAATATAGAAAATGGAGAGGGAGAAATAACGAGAGGGAAGTAAGGAAGGAGGGAAAAATGAGGGCATACTAAGAGGAGGTTATCATGGAATTCAACAGTAGAGCAGAAAAAGTTTGGAGATACAGTTGCAGGGGTAGGAGAATTAGGAGTCTGGAACAATGGGAATAGCGTCACGAGATGCAGCACCAGAGGTCAGTAACAGTAACCAATGAAAGCTTATAGATTGAGGCTCTTATAGTCTTCATATATATTTGGTTCCTATATGCTAAAGTTATGCAGAAGATACAAACATATTGTGAATGATTTTATATTTAGGTGCTAGGGTCATACTAGTTGATTATTTGATTGACATTGAATGAGATAAGGGGTACTTAGCATACTAAGACCATCCTTAGTGTGTCTTACTTCCTTTCAAGTTACTCACTCTTGAACCCACATTTGGTTAATATTACTACTAAATTAGCCTCACATTTCAAATGGTAAAGACCCTGTAGTCTGTAGCATACTAGCATATTCACCTATATAGTGTTTATATACACTTGCCACAATACTTTGGAACTGTAAATGATGATATTGGCTAAATTCAAGGGTGGAAGTCCTCCATTTCTGGAGGCTCTCGATTGGAATAGGAAAAGACGGAGGAATCTTTCTGGTTGTCTTAATATATAATACTCAATATGCCTAACATTGGGTAGAGTTCCTAAGCAACCTTAGGGTGGAGACAAATATCTTGATCTCCTTAGGAAATTAAGGGGGGATATGAGAATCTATGGAATCTCTTGCTGACCAAAGAGTGGAGATGAGAATCTATGGAGTCCCTTGTTGATCAGTGGGTGGATATGTGCATCTCTGGAGTCCCTTATGGACTGATGGGTGGAGGAAAAACTACCTCTGGAATCCCTATATCAATCTACAACCAAAATGAAATGTGAAGGGTGGAGGGGAACAAGCCTCTAGAATCCCTGGCCTAAAGATTGGGACATGTTTCATAAACTAGATTGTGACAATTGCATAGTTGGAATTTGTCAATGGTTGGGAGGAAAAACATGAGACCTATCCCTATGTCAAATCTGAGGTGTCTTAATTTTTAACAACTATGATTCCTAGGAATTGTTCAAGACAGGTCACTACAAATCAGGGATACAAAATGGAAAAGTACTTCCTAACTTTCAATACATGAATCATGATGTATGCTTCTACATCTGAAATTTGTAACCACAAACAATGTTGAACATTAGGAATGAATGTTTAGTCTTGTCCTCTGTTGTACACCCATAAGTCTATGACCATAGGCTACACAATCTATACGACCTACAAAGGGTATTATTCTTAAGAGACAAGTACACACGGGGCTAGTATTAGGTCTCCTTAATAGTAAGTCCTTAGGCTTCAAATGAAGGTATCTGACACTTAAAGTAGTTCATGGAATCAACATAGTACAAATTCCCAGTACAACTAGAATGATACTCCTAATGTACAGATGGAGCATATACTTTAAAACTATGTTCTAACCTTGGACATATTTAAATCAGTAGGAATACTATACTAACAATGGTTAATAATAATAATTTTGTCCCTAACTCTGGAATCCCTAGTCTGACAGACCTCTAGAATACTTGGTCTAATTATTGGGAGAAAAATCATTGTCAGTTGCACTATAGTCATCTTTCCAAAAGTTGGGAGGAAAATCTTGAACCCTACCCCAATGGCATTATGAGATAATCAGTTAACTATATCAACTTATCACATGCCAGGATTACCAACTCACAGGTGCTTCCTAAACCACATGGTATTTTGTATACCTCTAGCAGTCATGGAGAACTCAGTATAACGAGGTACTATGGCCATACACAATGTTGTTCTCTTACATACTGTGTCTACTCATGTGCTAAATGAGTTGTCACAAACTAATAGTTTACACAACTTCTAGGACAATATAGTTCCTAGGGAACATAATGCAAGGTCTTAGGTCTCCTTATGATGGTCTAGCACTTGATAGACCACATGATTTTAATCCGTGAGGTTCAAAGGTGGGGAACACAGCCTTCCGAGGGCACTTAAAGTGATATTGTTTGATGTATGTACAAATTTCAAACTGAATATACTAAATGAGGCTTACCATAATTATGTTCTTAGTGTAATTCTACGCATGTTTCGCTGAGGGATTGTACAAATTTGGGCATATTACTTATGAATTAATCATAGTGTAGTCATATACATACCTTGTTGAGTCATGTGGTTTTATTCTTGAGCATTTAAATGTGATATGCCCTCTTTAACAACAACAATAAAATATAGTAGCTAAATGTCACCTTTGCTCTATTTGCTAGCTAATATAGTTAGACTGCTAGTAGGATGAATTTGAGCAAAGTGTTTTTTCTTGCATAGATGATGATATAGGTGGATATTGGTGGCCACCTGCCTATTCCACTTGGACCCACACTATTGTTTCTTTTCAGTTTCCTTAATTGTAGCACAAATTACTAGTTTTGGTAGTTTTTAGGGTCCTAAACTTCTGGAGCTGTTTTGAGGGAATAAAAAATGTTTTTAGGGAAAACAAAGAGACTATAAAATCCCCAAAGTACCTTGGTAAGTTTGTTTTTGACATTCACTATAATATCTTCGAAACGAGGTATTCTAATAGCCAAATGGAGATCGTATGCCAAAGTTATGACCCTGGGAAGTTGATGTACCAATTTACCCAAACGGGGCCCACAATTTTGGTGCTTCATCTCCTACGGTTAGTTTTTTAGATGTTTATGGTTTTCCATTGTTTCTCAATAATAAATAGGCCTTTGAACCTCATTGTAACATAGTTTAGAGGCATGTGGCCACCACATCTCTTCTCAGAGAAAAGCTATCGTCACCTGAGCTAGTTTATTTCCATTTTAATATGTAAGCATATTTTATTTCTTTGATATTAATGAAATGAAGTTTTATTTTTGTTGCATCTCTGTGTTTATGTATATATCTATATTTTTTTTCATTCCTGCATAAGTCTAGATCAATGGTATCAAAGCGGCATGCTCTTTCTCTATTTTTGTTTGCATGTATAACACCTTACTCCTACATCTACCCAAGTAACCGGCCAACCGGGGTAAACATGTGATGAGAACTTACTATGATGTGATTTGACCTCCCAGGTCACGTTAAGAAATTGGAACTGATGGATACACACCATATAGACCTTCCACAACAACAACAAGACTCTAAGGAACCATCCCAACCTCTCAAGTAACCAGCCCTTGACTCCCACTGAATTTTTAGACCATTTAACCCCCAGATGCTCCCATGATATGGGCATTGCAGCATCTAAAAGGCTTCAAATGGTCCCACAACATGGTATAGCAGCATCCAGGGATTGTTTTGCTTAGTGTTGTGCCAACATCCTTGAGATTTGAGCCACTTTTTCAGGCCTAGAGTCCATATCACTTCCCTCCTCCCACATCACAAATATGTAATCTACAGGCCTAAAAAAATTAGTTTCATCCATTAGTTCATAGATACATTGTTCATTCATTTACAAATGAAAACATGATGAGAGCCATACATAGCTACTGTCATAATACATGTTCATAACTAGCATAATACCAACAGAAATACCAAGGAAACAAGAACCGTATGATCAAGATAGAAACCAACACAATACTCATAAAATAACAAGCAGAAATAACCTCATGTTAGTGATGCAAAGGCCAACCAATTGTGGGGCTTCCACGAACCACCCAATCATAGATATGGCTGAGCCAAATCTCTCTTCAGATAGCCACCCTTGTTCCATATTCCAAGCATGAATGTGGGATCTCATAAAGCACATCAATCAAAATGATCTAGGGGCTCCAGAGGCCAAACCACCTCAACCCATAAAACAATGATTCCACTTCATGGTCAGACATCACAAACCATCATCAAATTGGTCTCTACCCAAGCCCTCTAGGGCTCCAAAGAGTTTGTTCAACCAAGGTTTCTAGGACTAGTAACTCAACCCATAGCCATTAGGGGAATTTTGAGGTCTAAAATGGGCCTCGTAAGAAATTTGTACAACCAAAATAAACTTTATAAGAACTAATAAGATTCTGGATAATGATGTCAACCACGGGGGATGATTCGTCATTTTTTGAGTAAAAGAGTAAAAATATTAAAAAATAATAAAATAATAAAACTACTTTTTCAACTCGTAGTTTCAACTTATCTCCCTAAGGTTTTACTCAGATTTTGAAAGAGTACTCGTTGGATGAAAAATTTAATTCCTCATCCAAGGAGTACCATTTTTCATACTTTTGATGGACCCCGCTACACGAAAAATGAGAAATACATGAAAACAATGATTGGAATCACGTTTTTCATGTATTTCTCATTTTTCGTGTAGTAGGGTCCATCAAAAGTATGAAACATGAGTACTCCTTGGATGAGGAATCAAATTTTTCATCCAATGAGCGTTTTTGCTCGAAATTTGAGTAAACCCTTAGGGAGATAAGTTGAAAATACGAGTTGAAAAAATAGTTTTTTATTTTTTTCCCTCTAAAATTTGATGATGTAGTCTACTATTATTTTATTATTTTATAATTTCCTCAAGAGGCCCATTTTTTACCTTAAAATTCCCCTAATGTGTCATCGGGCTTCTAGAGCGTTTGTCCAACCAAGTCTTCCAGGACTAGTAACTCAACCCACCAAGGGTTTCCAGAGAGTTTGTCCAACCAAAGCTTTCAGGACTAGTAACTCAACCCAATTTGTTACAAGGCTTCTAGAGCATTTGTCCAACCAAGGCTTCCAGGAACTAGTAATCCAACCCAAGCTAAAGGAAACATGAGAACCAACCAAAAAAGAACAAAGAAATAAACCCGCAACACCATGGTTATCCAGGAAATGGAAAGGTTAGGCGAATCAATTATCAATCTAGGCAATCCATCATTCCAGTGATAGATCATTACGAATAAACCACATGCATATGCCATGCGTTCCAAAAATAGTGAGGAAAACATACATGCAACTCAGTACCTATAAGGAAAACCCGTTGTAGTTGTTGATCCCAATGTCCTGTTGCTCTTTCTTACTCTTCATTTGCATTATTTCTCCAAAATTCCAAGTATACCACACTCTCCAAGAGTGCTCCAAGAAAACTCTAAGTGTCCAAGAGCATGACAAAGAGAGAATAGAGAGAGAGCTCCCAAAAAGAATTGACCAAAGTTTACACTAACTAAGTTTTCCCACTGTTCCTCATAAGCCTTTAATCAATGAGGCCTTTATTTTCTTCAATTTCCATTATTTTACTTCATTATCCTCCTCACATGCAACCTCTAACCTTTCACCTTAATTTTCTCCTAATTTCCATTATTTTCATAAATAAAATTTCAATAAATGCCTCATTCCTTTCCAAAGCCTTTTCCATTTCCTTTGCCAGTTTCCTTAGCCATAATAACCGAAATGAACACCTAGTAGGATGCTTTTCCCACTATTCAGCTTGGAATACGTGTCCCATGATGGTATTATATATTTTTACATGGATTTTAACCAGGGTTATTATAGAAACCTCCCTCTTGGGGGAACACTGCCCTCGATGTTCAATGACACCTATAAACAACAAGACTACTGAAAATAAAACATACTTCCCATGGATTTTTATAACACAACTCGTTACAATATTTATAATGACCACTACTGAAACATGACAATCATACTGTTTACTAGAGATTTATAACATAGCTCATTATGGTAGTTACAATAACCACATATACTTATGCACATACACATTTTCTTCAACCAATGAATAACCATACTTTCTATGGAGCTTTATAAACCAACTCGATACAATATTTACAATAATATACACATATACACATTTTCTCAACCAACAAATAAAAGGATACAGTGCTCGTATCAATCAAAAAGGGAATCTAGAGGCTCACACCTCCACCCTCAAAGTAGTACCAGGATTCACCTCCTTCCAAAGAAGTCCAAAATTCACTGCCAAAGTCAAACTGCATCCAATGTCCAGTGCTACAATCATGTGCCACTTGTCCTCTCAATGAACAGTTACCAACTCATTGTTCCAGGGCACACTCCCACTATGGATTTGATTCCATCTGGAAATGCTAATGACAAAAAAAGAATATCCTCAACCTTCCCTTCTCTGCTACACAGTCCCTTAGGAAATCCGGTCACCCCCTTCCATGTAGTCACACACCTTCCAAGTTCGCTAGCACCCCCATCCCGGGCAGTCCATGCCTTGGAAAGGTTTCATTGCATCAGAATATAAAAAAAAAGGAACATACCTACCTCAAAAACATCATACCGGTCATAGCATGCTCATGGAAATCAATGGACACTATTGGGTATTAGTGTCACACAATGGCCTTGCTCCTGAAGTTCTTTACCAGCATACTTTTTGTTGTTCCAATTTCTTTCATTGTTGCTTCTAATTCTTGTAGTTAGTTTCAACCACCCAACCGGGCATTTAATGCTTTCTTGTACCAAGAACATAATTTCCATTAGAATCAAAATAATCTGAAAAAACTTCAAATCATACCTCTTTGGTGGCCTATCGATAAGGTACACTTGCAATTTTGTTCACTTCCTATCACAACAAGTAAAACTAACATCTATGACGAAATCATCATGTATAAATATATCACATCAGGTTAGCTCAAAACATAACTATCATAGATAAAAATCATAAATCACATGTAACCATCATAAACCAAAATCATAAATCACATTTACTCATCATAGACCACAATCATAAATCACGTGCATAATAAAACTGAAATAAAATGCTGATACTTATCCTTTAATCAATCCTTAGATTCTACCTTTGTCCTTATTCCATATGCACTCTAGATTGGTTGCCACACCCAACAAACACCCAGTGCCTTCTCTTCAACCATGTTCGCATACAAATAGTGTGCATTACACATATACAGCCACACATGACATACAATACCATGCAATACATGCACCTACACCTGACATATAACACATACACCTACACCCAGTGTACAACAAAACACAATACATACACCTACATCTGGTGTACACCACAACATAATACATACATCTACACTTGATATACAACACAATATATATACATACATAGAGTACAACGCCACGAATACACATGTCACGATACCATGACTACATAATGCACATACATAGTACCTCGTGCCCTCAATACAGGATGTACGACATGCATACAATACCACATGCACACCAGTACCATATGTACAACATGTACATAGTACCCACCTGTACATAGCACCACTTGAACAACATGTGCACAACATCACATGTACACGACACCACCTGCACAATGCATACACAGAGCCACATGTACAGCTCACCACCTATACAATGTGTACACAATACCACATGTACATAGTACCACATGCATGACATGTACACGACATCACATGTACACAACATCACATACACGACATGTACACATCACCACATGCACACAACATGATATGTACAACATGTACACGGCACCACATTCTCACAATACCACTTGTACAGTCATGCACACAAAACCATATGTACAAAGCACTACATGTGCACAATGCACATAACACCATATGTACATAGCACCGCATATCGAACATGTGCACAGTACAACTATGTACATAACATTTCATAAACAACATGTACACACACTATATATACACAACACTGCATGTGCACAACATCACAGATGAAACATGTACAACATATACAACCTATGCACAACAGTAGTACCACACATCCAAAACCACACTATCCCAACCCAACAACCTTGCTTCCAGTGTCTTATCCATGCTTGTCCTAACATTTCACGAATCTCATTTCTTTCATTCAGCTAATGTATCCCTTAGAGTTACTTGTCATAACATAAGAATATGCATAATACAAACATAAAATATCAATTCACATCCACATGATACTGACCTTGTATATTTGTCATGACTACTCTCCCCACTTGATTCCTCATAAGACCAGGAACCTCATCATTCCAGTCCACAAGAATGATCCCTAACAACCTTGTCAGGCTGTGACATAGACATGGATACATACATATAAATAAACATTATCATAAAACAATCATGCTCTTGTTCGACAACGACACACACACACACACACACACACACACACACACATGTATATATATATATATATATTATATATATATATATATATATATATATATATATTATATATATATTATATATATATATATATATATATATAAACATCGACATAACCATGATTATAACATAATTACTAGATATCATAAGGTCAAGGTTAAGAGAGCTCCCTTTATGTGTGCAACACATGCACAACATTGAGAACAACAGTTCCCAACATAGCCAAGGCATATGATGCGTCAAATCCATTCAACTTACCTTTCTTGATTAACTTTTCCATGTCTATCCTTCCATTTTCCATTTACACTAATGGACCCAACCAATTCCCAAGACTCTCAAAACAATAAAGGAAAGACTGAGAAGCAAACAAGAAGAAAAACATGGAAAAAAAACAACAATATGACACCACAAAAAAAGTGGCATGGTCATGCACAAGATGCAAACAAAGCCACGACCAAGCACAACAAATCACCAAAAGACCAAAAACACAAGACTAGCAACATATGCTATGACTCAATCCCCATGGGTTCCCAGTGCTTCCAGGGGAAAGCTCAACCTGAGCTTTCTTCAAGATTCCATGGCAACCTGCTTTCCATGCAATCCCTTGCATCATTCTACCATCAAAACATAATTGTCAGTGCATAAACAAACATAAAAATACATTGGTTACCTTACCTTGTTGTGCCAAGAACATTTCTTGCAATTGAACACATCCATGACATCTCTCAAGGGACTCTAATTCCCTTGACATATCCACCTATAGCTAGAGACTAGCTAATATACCTATCAAATGCATGTCCATGAATATAGCACCTATCCACATAATTTCAGACAAATTAAGCTTAAGAAGACTTCATGTATGCAAAGCACTCATTCATTTGGAATTTCAGTTTCCAAACATAGCCAAAGGAATTCTCACCCAATTCCTTTCTTTTACCTTTTCCTTGCTGAAACTGAGTCTTACTATGTATTGTCACATCACCTAATATATAGTAATATAAACACATCAACTATTGCCTTTTTAAGATAATACCAGGCATGTTGCCCTGCAACTGCTCACAGATGTAAGTCACATTCCAAAGATCAAAACAATCATATCTATCAATTTGAAATCAACCTTTACCAAGACTAACAATCATGTCATAATCCATAGTCATTAGTCAATAGTGCTACAAGTATCATCTATTTACACTCAAGTACATATCAACTGTCTCAACACATATTTGTTGGTACGACCATCTTAAAAAAATATCATTTCTTCATGCAATCTTACAAACACATACTCATATCATGCAATTAATCAAACATTCAAACAAACTATAAATGTTCCATGTTAGATAAATCAACTAGACGACATAATAGACACCAGACACTCAAACACCAAATAGATGACATAATCAAACAATCAAGCACAAAGTAGACGACATAAGCAAGCTCATACCTTAATGTATCTCAAGGGAGGTTATCTTGTCTGCACAATCAAGCTACATTAGCACGATATAACTTCACAACATATCAACTCAAACATAAATAAGGTCATGATATCCATAATAGTAACTAGCTAACATGTTCATATCACAAACTCATAAACAATAATCATTCATACATAATAATGACATCTGCACAGTTAGTCTAGATTAGTATGACATAATATCACAACATATTAACTCATACCTAAATGTCATAACCCTAACCATCTGCATAGTCCAATCCAAATTAGTATGATACATATAGCATCAATATCTTAATGTAATAACTCTAATCATCATGTTACTAGCATATAACAACAACAAGTTAACGTATAGCATACTCATAAAAAAAATTAACATAATCATCAAGTTATCTAACATAAAACAACAATTGCAATTCATACAGCCACATGTTACTATCATTCATGACTATATGACACATGTGCATATGACTACACTAATCAACTAGCATCTATCATGTATGTAACCATAACATCAATATAATGAAAGGAATACACATAACCATAATGCATACAACAATCCTTAAGTTTTAACCTACATAGTTGCATGCCCAACATACAAACTTGTATGACGACATGCTCTTTCCTTGAGGTCCATTATTGCAACTTCACTTTGATGATCTACATCTCTTGTTCTATCTTAACTAGCACCTCAGCATCATAACATACCAACAACATCATGATGACTTAAAATGCTTACAATGACCTCATAGACACCAACAATCACCATGAAAATGCATGCATAACAACATCTATACACCTACATGCATTAAAAATGCATATTCAACCATACACTCATGATGACACATACCACATCAGCACCATCAACCTTCACATAGCGACATCACTACAACCATGATCAACACCATGAAAATGCAACAAGCACATGGACTACAAGCATAAGGAACACATATTCAATCAACATAAATGCATGACCAACACACTGACCATGCACTCTGAGGGGTGAACCATGCTCTAATACCACTCTGTACCACCCTCCTCCCACATCTACCCAAGTAACTGTCCAACTGGGGAAAACATGTTAAGGAAGTGGAACCGATGGAAACACACCATACATACCTTCCAGAATAACAACAAGATTCTCAGCAACCATCCCAACCTCTCAGTTAACCAACCCCTAAGTCCCATTGAGTTTTTATACCAATTAGCCCCCGAATAGTCCCATGATATGGGCATTCCAGTGTCTAGAAGGCTCTATACTCTCCTACAACATGGTATGTCAGTGTCCAAGGACTATTTTTCTTAGTGTTTTTCTAGCGTCCCTAGGATTTGAGCCCCTTTTTCAAGTCCAGAGCCTAGGTCACTGCCTAGAATTCAATGATACCTTCATAATAGAAATATAACAATGGGATGATGATAAAAATTCAATTACTTAAACAAGCCCTTGAATGGACCCCTACTATCTATGGCAAGAATTTCATCAAACATATCAAAAATATGTAATCTACAGGTGCAGACAACATATCTAAGCATAGGGGTTTTATACTCATCTAAGAATCGCTAAGAAGCATTTATGCCTTAACACATTAGTTGGAATTTCATCCATTAGGCCATAGATACATTTTCAATTCATTTATAATTGAAAACATGATGAGAGCCACACATAGCTAAGGTCATAATACGTGTTCATAAGCAACATAATACCAACAAAAATACCAAGGAAACAACATCCATATAATCCACATATAAACCAATACAATACTCATGAAATAACAAGGAGAAATAACCTCATATTAATGATGCAAATGCCAACCATTTGTGGGACTTCCACAAACCGCCTGACTGTAGACATGGCTGAGCCAAATATCTCTTCAGTCAGTCACCCTGGTTCCATATTCCAAGCATGAATGTGGGATCTCATAAAAGACATCAATCAAAACCATCCAGGGCTTCCAGAGGCCAACACACCTCAACTCATCAAACAATGATTCCACCTCACACTTAGACATCACAAAACCATCATCATATTGCTCTCTACCCAAGCCTTCTAGGGCTCTGGAGCATTTGTTCCAACCAAGGCCTCCAAGACTACTAACTCAACCTATAGTTGTCGCCAGGATTCCAGAGCGTTTGTCCAACCAGGGCTTCCAGGACTAGTAATTCAACCCACCAAGGGTTTCTAGAGCATTTGTCCAACCAAGGCTTTTGGGACTAGTAACTCAACCCAAGTTGTTACATGATTCCTAGAGTGTTTGTCCAACTAGGGCTTCCAGGAACTAGTAACCCAACCCAAGCTAAAGGAAACATGAGAACCAAAAAAAAAATAACAAAGAAATAAACCCACAACACCATGATTATCCAAGAAAAGGAAAGGCTAGGAAAATCCACTATCAATCCAAGAAATCCTCCATGCAGTGATAGATCATGAGAAATAAACCACATGCATATGCCATGCATGACAAAACTAGTGAGGAAAGCATACATGCAAGTCAGTACATGCATGTAAAAATCGTTGTAGCTACTGATCTCGATGTCCTCTTGTGCTTTCCTGCTCTTCCTTTTCCTTCTTGCTCCAAAACTCCAAGTATGACACACTCTCCAAGAGTGCTCCAAGAAAAATCTAAGTGTCTAAGAGTATGAGAGAGAGAGAATAGAGAGAGAGCTCCAAAACTGAACTGGCCAAAGTCTCCACTAACCAAGTCCACCCATTGATCCTTAGAAGCCTTTTTATCAATGAGGCCTCTATTTTCTTCAATTTCCATTATTTTCCTTCATTTTCCTCCTCACATGAAACCTATGACATTTCACCTTCCTTTTCTCCTAATTTCCATTATTTTCATAAATAAAATTCCAATAAATGCCTCATGCCTTTCCAAATCCTTTTCCATTGCCTTTTCCATTTTCCTTAGCCATAATAACTGAAATGAACACCCACTAGGATGTTTTTTCCACCATTCATCTTGGAATATGTGTCCCATGACCATGGTCTTATATATTTTTACATGTATTTTTAACTAGGGTCATTATAGCATGTCCCCACCGAGGTCAGGGTATAAGGAGTTAGGGCTCGAACTAGTTGAACCTTTTCAAGTCCAGCCTCGCAAACCCTAATGGCCTCCCATGGAGGAAGAAAAGAAAGACTAGGGGGTAGGAGATCCTTTCAAAATATTGCTCGAGGAATCCCTCAAGTGAAAAATGAACACAATGATGGATAACTTTACCCAGATCCTTTGGCTACTACCCATAGGTGATGCATCTTCATCCAACTATCACTTTGGAGGCACCACTCCTTTTAAGGTACAAGTTAACTTTGACATTCCCATATTTGAATGTTAGATAGATGAAGACACCGTAGATAGATGTTTAAATCTGTTGGAAGGATATTTTTTAGTTCATCACTTTTCCAATCGGGAGAATATTACTTTTTCACTCAAATCCGCCCCACACGTCAAATACTAGTGGGAAACCTACTGCGAAAAAAAGGACGAGAGGGAATCCTCACTATTTTCAGTCGCACCCACTTGGAATTCTTTTCGAGATGCCATCAAGGAACAATATTAACCTTTCAGGAGCTGTGAAGATAAATACATAAATTGGACCATGCTGCATCAGGGAAGGGAACAAGATGTGTCAGACTTCACAAATGTTTTCCATACCCTTCGAATGAAGTTGGGTATCAAGGTTTTTGAGCGAAAAATGGTACTCGAGCACCTTGACTACCTACACAAGTACATCTAGGATGATATGAGTTCTTGGACATCTCCTTGCTTGGCATTGCCTATCGATACACTATCAATATTGAGAAAACATTTAAATAGAAGAAGCGAGACTCTGGATCTACAAATCTGAAGCAAGGGAAAGGCACCCCAAAGCGCATAACAAAGGAAAAATCTAAGGCAAGATGACCTTGGATAACCCATCGAAGCTGTAAGAAAAGAAAAACACCATGAAGATAGAGAAGGATATAGGGAAATGGTGTGAGTTCCATAAGATCCCCATTCACAACACAAGTGAGTGTCGAACCAACTAGTCACTGGTGGCCGAGCTAAAGGATTTTGAATTAGATGCATGTTCTGACTATGTGTTAAAAACTAAAAAGGGGAATGAAAAAGAGAATAATATTATCGATGTGAAGCCTAGTGCCACCATTGCCACTACCAAGATCCAGATTGATGAGTCGGAAGATCCAAAGGAGGGGGAGCGACTCTTCCATTCACAAATGTGGGTGAAGGGTTCTCGTCTACAATTCATTATCGACAATATGAGACAAAAGAACCTCATTTTTAGTAGAGGTCATGAAGCGGTTGGGCCTACCAACCACACCACACCCATAATCATACACCATCAGGTGGCTTCACTAAGGGTAGATCTCTGCATTGGCCAACAATGTTGCCTTCCATACAACATCAAGCCCTTCTATTGGGATGGGGCCCCCTAGGCGGTTTGGGGCTAATAACCCCAAATTTTGTATACAATCTTGTAAAATATGTAAAGTCTCTGTGATTTGTGGATGCAGAGCTTGTAGATGAATAAAAGTAAAAGGGGCTTAACCCCTTGTTTTAAGTAAGATTTTGAGTCAGTTTTGAGATTCACCTATGGTCTGCAGACCATAGAATTGTATGGAAAGGTCTATAAATAGTTGAGTCTTAGCAGAAGGAAGGGGGAGAACTTAGATAGAGAATTGGATTCATTGAAGAGTCTTGGGCAAGAGCTAAGGCAGTGATGCTCTACTCCCTGTGCTTAGGTAGAGAAGCGAAGGCTCCGCAACTGAGTGCACAGAGGCCTAAGAAGAGTCCGTAGTTGAGTGCACGAACCCTTATAGCTATGTGTACAGGGTAGTTGAGTTTGTAACTAGTGAAGTAAAGATCAATAAAGGTTGTTTTCCAAAGAATTATTGAGTATTTATATTTATATATGTTAATGTTATATGTTGCCAATAAATGACATGTTTTATGAAATATTAATTGAATTCTACGCGATTATCTTGAATCTATCTTAATAATGTATTAAATGAATGCTTAAGGACTTCCGTGAAGATTCTGGTGGTTCCTTTTATGTTTTCTAATGAATTAAGTAGATTTTCATGAACTCCCATTTAGGATGGATTTTTGACGCATGTTAGTAGGTAAATTGACTGTTAAAGGTCCACAAGGACTGATCATGGACCTTCATGAAGGTATGAAGGTCGTTTTAACAGTTACACTAACGAGCCCTAGAAGTATATCAATCTGTGCAGAGGCATATGGAAGGTGTTGGAAGACATCACACTAGCCTCTGGATACAAAAACTTGGTTCTTGCATCCCCCCATATTGCTTCGGGTGAGAGTGCAACCTCCGCTACATGAGATGCTGCCGAAAGGGCCAGTAGTGTAGGGTTTTGTTGGTTGGCACAACTAACTCCGAACCTAGGTCAGGACCCCCTAAGCCAACAAGCCTGTGTTGGGGGGGAAGCTATGTAGATGGTTGCTATTATTTCAGGAGTATGACTTTGAAGCCATTGTGAAGTCGGGGAGGTTAAATACGGGACCTGACCATTTGTCGCGAATCAAAACAGATGAAGAACCTAGTAATTTGGAGGAAGGGTTGCCAGACGTGCGACTCTTTGCGGTGTGCATAGTGGATAACCATTTTGTAGACATTATTTACTTCTTAACTATATGGATGGCACCGGAGGGATACACAAGTAAACAAAAGAAGGAATTAGTAGTGCGCGCAGTTGACTTTAGTCATTGCGGGACATTTGTATAAAATGGGTGGAGATGAAATATTGCGAAGATATGTGTCAGCCTTTGAGCGCGATAGCATTCTTGCTAAAGCTCATGGGGGAGCTATGGGAGGCCATTACGTAGGCAAAGAAACTACGCAGAAAATTTTGCGCGTAGGTCTATGGTGACCAACATTGCATAAGGATTCCAAGGCATATTATAAAATGTGCGATTCATGGCAAAGAACTGGTAAACCGTCACGAAGAGATGAGTTACCTCTACATCCTAAAGTGTCTTTGCAAGCATTTGAGAAGTGGGCAATTGATTTTACTGGATCAATTCAGCCCCCTGGAAAGAAAACGGGCGCGTGTTACATTATCACTACGACGGAATATCTAACCAGGTGGGTGGAAGCACAACTTGTCAAGGATTGTACCTGAGCTACAACCGCAAAATTCTTGTTTGAATATGTCTTAACAAGATTTGGTTGCCTGAAAGTGTTGATGAGCAACCGAGGTATTCACTCTCTCAATTAAATGATTAGCACGTTGACTGAGGAGTTTAAGGTCTACCATTAGAAGAGTACACCATATCACCCACAGGCAAATGGAACTGTCGAAGCTTTTAACAAGATTTTGGAGAATGTACTGGAAAAGATCTGTAACGCACAACAAAATGACTGGGATGTATGCGTACTTGTAATGCTATGGGAATATAGGACTACTTGTAAGAAGTTGACAAGACAAATTCTGTTCAGATTAGTATATGGGGTCGAAGCTGGGATGCCGATAGAATACATTATGCCTAGCCCGTGCATAGCAACTTTGACAGATATGGTGGATCACGAGGATGGAAGAATGGTTCGTGCAGATCATGGAGCTCGAAGAAGACTAGTTTTTGGTAGGATTCCATCAATAAGTACAAAAAGAACATGAAAAAGCATGGCATGATCGCCATATCAAGTTTCGCACATTCAAGGTAAACAACCTTGTCTTGTTATATGATAAGTAGGTTCACTAAATTTCTAGGTAAATTCCAGATGCATCAATTAGGGCCATATATTGTCACGGAAATTACAGATGGTGGTGGAAGCAGGATAGTCTTAGTGCTCCAGGTAGTTGCAAGGTAACGCAGGACTATAAGCTACACTACCTGGCTTGGAGGACAAGGTAGCAAGTAGGCTCTGTAGAGAGTGATGAAGATGCAGCAAATGAAACTACGATGAAGAAGCTATGCCAGGAATGAAGGAACCACACAACCCAACAAAAAAATGATCATTAGAGTTACTATCCATGATTTGATGGCTAGAAAGTGGTTAAGAGGAGTGGGGTGGTGGCAATTAAGGCGAAAATATTGGAAGATCTGTTGCCAAAACAACATTTATTGTCAGAATTTGGGGGGAATGGTCAAATTTGAATTCAAATCCCCCTATAAATTATGCATATTGGTCCAGCGAGAACACTTTGCGCTCTTAGACTTGTTGGTGAATTTTGTTGTCTATTGCATATGGGTCGAGCATTCTGGGAAGAATTTATGTTGCTAGAAAACTGTTCTCGCACTGCCAGAGAGTTATTTAAGAGAAAAAATGACTACCACTAACCCCGTTGAATCCATGAGTTCGGAAGCAGCTGTGTCCAACACGCTAGGACCAGAAGTGTCTAGTATGGAGGCTACTCCTAATGTGCCCATGACGCCTAGGTCACTCAGGCCGAAACAGACTGTGGTGAAAGAAAAATAGCCTACTGCGAAAGAAAAAAATGAGCCATCAAGGAAAAGACGAAGAAGCCAATAGTGTGCCACCAAGGAAGCATACTGAGACATAGGTAAAGGAAAAAAAGGATAAGCAACCAAAACAAGTAGTGGACCTAGAGGGAGAAGAACTTTGGGGAATTGATGATATTGATGCTGAAGGAGTGGAGCCTATGACGCAGCTGCCTGAGTATATCCCTCCATGGAAGGGAAAATCCAAGATCACGAAGGATCCTAATACGAGGAAGTTTTCAGTGTCAACACCTTTGTTGCTTGAGCAAATTGTGTTCGAGGGTCCTAGGCTGGTGTGCATTCCAATGCTTAAAATGGAAGACTAGGACCTCATAGACCACACAAAGCTTTCGCTCTTGGAAACTCACAAGTACATGCAGAAAAACTACTTTTATGACATGGGGGTTACAATTTTGGAGCCCATGAAATGGGTGGACGATGTTGAGCAGTTGAGGTTACTTAATCTATTGTTGGTGTCGCATTACCATCATTCCCCTATTAATATAGTTCGTGTGCACTAGCTCCTCACGTTGGTGCATGATGGGTGCTTATGGCTCGATGATCCTATCCCCATCACCGAAATGTTGATCCATAGGATCACTAAGTTACCTTACAAAGGCACGAATCCTGCCAAAGAATTTGGAGGAAAAACTGAAGAGAAAGAGTTGGTAGATAAAATGAAGAAGGAGTTTGGTTTGATTAAAAAGTCATGAGGGTACTTTATAATGTCCATATCAGACCTGAGAGTACATTTCGCTGCCCATATTTTAACGGGAAAATCAATGAGAAAATGCCACGTGGATGAAGTTTCGGTGCCGATCATATCGCTTGCATCTCAATTCGCGAAGGGGGTTCGGTACAACTGGGCCAAGTATCTCTGTCAGGATTTCCTCGTGAACTGCCGAGAGGCCCAGGAGGAGAGCAAGCCATTTCACTATGCCTGGCTACTATTACCAATTATTTTGGTTGCTTGGAGGTTACCGAAGGATAGCCCATTTCCTCCACACAAAGAAGAATTGCCCGAGGTAGCACAGTTTGCCTCATTATGGGCTGCAAAATATTTAGAGCGTGTTAAGGAAACAAAGATATTTTGGGTGTTGATGCAGATGGACATGCACATGGTAGTTAACCAGTGGCCGAGGTTGTCTCTTACCTTGTACACGCAACTATCGAATTATGTAGAATTCAAAGTCAATTTTCATAAGGTTTTGATCAAAGCGTGCAAAGACCTTGAGCAGAAATGGCACACATTTCCTTATATGGTGACAGATACTAATATCCAGGAGGTTGTGGATCCTTGGCCATGGGAATAGTGCACACCTACAGAGTTAGGTGCAGGAACAAGCGCAGGCACAACAAGGTCTTATGCACAGAAGCGGAAGGACATCGCTTAGCAAGCCGTGCACACATTGGCTGAGCAAAAGAGGAAGGAGGTTGCTGCAGAAGTTATAGAGAAGGCCCATATGGAGAAGGAGCGCACTGGCAAAGTGCAGGCGGAGCACGAGTAGAAGGATGTGTAGAAATTTTGAATAATATGACACATATTCACAAAGATTATCTTTATTATACACTATTATGGAATACATGCATAATACATAACCTCCTCTACGTTGATCATCAATTTACAAAAGCAGAAACAATAACATGCGCACATAGAAGCATCAATCACACATATCAACACAGTATTTTCCCGGTGAAAGAATCTCGCTAAAACTCCAACTATCTGTATATTATATTGATTGAGAACATGTAACAATACATAGTGCAATACTCTTCATAAGTATCAAACACTATCTCCACCTGTTACACACAATACAACTCAGATCTGATCTCCAAATCTCCTCCGCTGCTTGCCTGCCTCCACTGCACAATACCTGCATGAAAATAGATGAGAATGGCTGATCCAAACTTGTCTTTTTACCTCATAAGAATCACCCACACTAGAAATCACGTGAGCAGAGGCTATAATCACTTGGTATTGGCCCAATCCATTGCATGTGCAAATCTCATGCACAACTGATAGTCACAACTCACCCTTTCACTTACCTCTAACACCTGTCTCCACTGAACTGTCCATGCACTGAGTTAACTGATGTATTCTTCAGTTGCATTATGAGTTAATAATTAGTGAATTAATTAATAACTAATTCACACAACTCATCACTTAGTCTATTGGCCAGTTAGACTAAATACAACTAGTTCAACTAAGTCAAACTGAACACAACTCCATTAACTGCTCATCTAACTCCATAGAACTCAACCACTTGAGTTCTCACTGAAGTCCTTCATGCAATAGCTCAGTCAACCCATAGGTAACCATGTGATTCCTTCAGGCATTTGCGTGTGCCACATCTATAGCTCCAACTGAAGTGCTCCAAGAGAATAAGATAAATTTTAGAGTCCAAATATTACTAAGGGCTAATAATATTTGACTGTTTCTATTTTTACCTGGCAGTTTAAAAATAGACTTTGATCACACCGCTGTGAACCAAAAATAGAAGTCCATCTATTTTTCCCAACATGACCAATCATCCATAAAAAACATCCTACAACTCATAGACCATGATCCATCTGTCTAAAAATTGACATAGTGTAAAAATAGTCTTTGCGCCAAAACTTGCCTGCGGGACCACTTAGTGAAGGCGACTCCTTTCCACTAAGCTCCATCATCGTGTTGCATTCTCAACAAGAATTTCTTGTTGCACACTTTTCAACACTCCCTCTCAACAAGAAAGGCTTCCTCTCAAACCCGATTCTGTAACTCTGGAATGTTTTGCATGCAACACATATGCCCGGTCCACTTTGCTCCAACAACACTTGGAACAAAAAACACTCCCAACTGACCACTCTGTTTGGCTAGGAACATAATATGATGTTGAAGCTCTACCTGTTGTTGACAAGTGCTCCCTCTCTGAGATCTGTGCTACTGCAACATCTTCATGCATCTCACACGATTGCACACCTCGCTGTGCCACCTAGCGCTGTGCAAAACACTTGTGCCTCTCGCATTGTTGCAGCCTGCATGCTATGCGCTGTCCTGGGATTCCCTACACTGATGCTCTCTCTGCCACTCCATCCACATCTGTCTCTACCCAATCAGTTAGTTCCTGCTACTCTACATTGGGGCTCCCGTAGCAAGGTCTCATCCAAGAGGTTGGGTACCTCAAGGATCCTACCCCTCCTTGGGATGATCACTCTATATCGCCACACCTCCTACCTGGAGGTATGGCTGCATGTGATCCCTCAACCCACCTGGATCGAAGTTTCCACCTACTAGAGGTCTCTGCATTAGTAGATGTCTCTACTTGATCTCCACTCAGCTTCCCCTATTGTGGTTGCTCCACAACCTCCTGAAGCTGCTGCACCAATCGTGGCTCCTCCACAATTGTCTGAGACTTCTTCTCGCTCTGCATGTTGAGAGGTAATATACCCTCCCTTTCAACCACCAAGTCTCCATCAGTTGCCTTGTTTCTTAAGGCTTTGCATGCATCTTGAACCTCAAGAGCATAAGGTTCTTGACCCGTGAACCAATCTGCTTCACCTGTCTAGTGATGATGTGTCTAAGGAAAACCTTTCCCTCTCTGAAGACTACATCATAGCCTTTGTCTTCCAGCATCAAAATCGACACCATGTTTCTCTTTAGTCCTGGTACATACTTGACATCGGTCAAGGTAAAGCGAGATCCATGCTCCCTCTGAAAAATAACCGTGCCTACACCTGAGACACTATACTTCTCATCATTACCCGTCCCTGCGAGTATCTGGAGATCTTTCTCCTCCAAAGTATTGAACAAAATTTTGTCACCAGTCATGTGGAAAGAAGCTCCATTGTCAAGAAACCAACCACTTCCCATCATGGATGAAACCATGCATGCGAAGAGTGTGAAATCCAACTCAAACTGCGAAGCAAGTGCCTCACCTTCAGATCCTTCCCAAGATCCCTTCTTGGACTTCTTCTTTGGGCAATTAGTAGCATAATGGCCCAACTCATGACAATGAAAGCATCTCACCTTAGACTTATCAACCTTCTTCCCATCATTGGAAGAACTGGATTCAGAAAGAGAAACCTTCCCCTTCCCCTTCTTCACCTTACTCGCTAAGGCACAGTTCTCCTCATCATGCATAGATGAAGAACTATCTCTGGTGCGCCATCTAATCTCCTCTTGCATAAGATCCGATCAAAGTCTCTCCCATCCTGGCAATTTCTCCCTTCCATTCACCGAGTTCTGGTAGCTATGCCAACTCTTAGGAAGGCCAAGGAGAGCTAGACTCACCATATCCTCATCCTCAACAGTTATCCCCACACTTCCCAGCTCCTCCCGGCATTGGGTGAACTTCGTGAGATACTGGGGCATACTGTCTCCATTCTCACACCTAATGTTTCTGAGTTTATCCTTGAGCACCAACTTCCTCTGGTCGCTCTTGCTTTGGAATAATTCTGTCAACATTTTCCACATCAAATATGGAGAATCCTTTCCATGGAGGTTGGACACAATGTGATCCTCATGCCCTCCAATAGAATCCTTCGACACTTTGCTGTCTTCTTTTTCCAATCCCCGACTTGAGCAGCATCAGTAGGTTTTGGGACATCTGCATCTATGAACTCCTTCAACCCATTATCATCTAACACCGCCTCCATCCTATCCTTCCATGCAATATAGTTCGATCTGCCCGCAAGGGCATACTCCAATTGCAATCCATTGAAAGACATTTCAACTTTGACACCAAGAAAACACTGCTGCAAATTTGAATTCCACCAGCTCAAAAACTCAACCGCTTATGATCTAAAATTTGTGAGAACAAAGTATTTCTCGTACAGAGATCGATTGTATGGGAATTCACCGGATATCTCACCTTCCAAAAGAAGGATGAATCCAGAGGCTACATGGCCTGATCATAGACTCTGCCTGAAGAAATAAAATGTAAACACTTTCTGAATAATAGATCTAATGATCAATACAACACTGATATCATGTAGAACTTCTTCTACAAATCAGCTAGCTCTGATACCATGTAGAAATTTTGAATAATATGACACATATTCACAAAGATTATCTTGATTATACACTATTGCAGAATACATGCATAATACATAACCTCCTCTAGGTTGATCATGAATTTACAGAAGCAGAAACAATAACATGCACACATAGAAGCATCAATCACACATATCAACACAGTATTTTCCCGGCAAAAGCATCTCGCTAAAAACCCCAACTATCTGTATACTATATTGATTGAGAACATGTAACAATACATAGTGCAATACTCTTCACAAGTATCCAGCACTATCTCCACCTGTTACACATAATACAGCTCAGATCTGATCTCCAAATCTCCTCTGCTGCTTGCCTGCCTCCACTGCACAATACCTGCATGAGAATAGATGAGAATGGCTGATCCAAACTCGTCTTTTTACCTCATGAGAATCACCCACAATGGAAATCATGTGAGCAGAGGCTATAATCACTTGGTATTGGCCCAATCCATTGCATGTGCAAATCTCATGCACAACTGATAGTCACAACTCACCCTTTCACTTACCTCTAACACCTGTCTCCACTGAACTGTCCATGCACTGAGTTAACTGATGTATTCTTCAGTTGCATTATGAGTTAATAATTAGTGAATTAATTAATAACTAATTCACACAACTCATCACTTAGTCTATTGGCCAGTTAGACTAAATACAACTAGTTCAACTAATTCAAATTGAACACAACTCCATTAACTGCTCATCTAACTCCACATAACTCAACCACTTGAGTTGTAATTGAAGTCCTTCATGCAATAGCTCAGTCAACCCATAGGTAACCATGTGATTCTTTCAGGCAGTTGCATGTGCCACATCTGTAGCTCCAACTGAAGTGCTCCAAGAGAATAAGATAAAGTTTAGAGTCCAAATATTACTAAGGGCTAATAATATTTGATTGTTTCTATTTTTACCTAGCAGTCTAAAAATAGACTCTGATCACACCGTTGTGAACCAAAAATAGAAGTCCATCTATTTTTCCCAACATGACCAATCATCCATAAACAGCATCCTACAACTCATAGACCATGATCCATATTTCTTAAAATAGACATAGTCTAAAAATAGACTTTGCGCCAAAACTTGCCTGCAGGACCACTTAGTGAAGGTGACTCCTTTCCAGTAAGCTCCATCATCTTGTTGCATTCTCAACAAGCATTTCTTGTTGCATTCTCAACAAGCATTTCTTGTTGCACATTTTTCAACAGGATGCAGAGGACAACAAAAATTTTGCTTGCCACCATACTGATGAGAAGGAGTTATTAGAGAAAGGAGGGGGTGGCAGTGAGGAGAAAACCACTCCTTTCATACTAAAGAAGCATACGCAGGAGCAACAAAGTGGGCAAAAAAAGAAGAAGAAGTATGATAAGCAGACACATCTTGATCCCATGGTGCTAACAAAAGGTGATCTCGATGAGATTGGTGAAAAAATTAGGGACACAATGATGGGGGTGTTGCTACAATTCAAGAAACAATACATGCAGACACTCGAGAGTGTCCAAAAGGATTTGCGCAAGTTGCAGATCCGGGCGAACATAATTTAGGTAAATGTCGGGAAGGCGAGCATAGGAAATCCTGACATAGGGAAGGAGTGCAGTATTAGAGATTTACTAGCCTCAAGGTGCCAGAGTCTTTCCTTTACTTGAAGGGTCAGTCCATGTCGAGTCAGATGAGCACCGTTGGGTGCTTCACACAGTGAAAGACATGGGACTAAACCTTGTCATGCTACCACTCGAGTCCCCTCATGCACTACATCAGGGGGTCTTGGAAGAGCTCAAGTTCAAAGAACAGAACACACTCACTGCCGTCAGGGAGTTCAAAGTTAAAAACCAACAGATTTTCACATAAAAGACTCAGGCCCTAAAGGAGTAGGAAGAGTTGCACACACAATGTCAGAACCTGGTTACAACAATTGAGCTGGCCTGTAAATACTTCCCTGAGTTAGGTATACTTGATGATGCAAAGGCCTCAGCCATTGGTAAGGAAGTTGGCTATTGCAATGTGTGCTTCGAAGGAGAAGGTCAACAAGGTTACTTTCAACTTCAGGATGCATATCGCTGAGTTGCAGTTGAAGTTGCTTCCAGCCACACTACTAGACGTTTAGGAACAAAGGAACATGAAAATTAAAGAAACCATGGCTTAGCTAGATTTCTTCATTCAAGGGTGTGACAAGCTCTTCACTGAGGCACTGAGACTTTGGGATACATTGTAGGAAGATCCTACGCTGCAACAGTTGAGCAAAAAACTTAGGGAAGCACAGCAACAGTATGATGAGCTCATCATGACAACATAGACATTGGCACTAGTGCAGCGCTTCGCGTGCCTACAAGAAGGTAAAGCAAAATTGTTGTAGATACATGAATTGCAAAAGAAGAAGTTTGTGCTGAATGCACGACTTGAGCCTTGGATAGAGGAAGCTAGCCAGTTCTCATAGACCATTCTTGAGAAGTTCAATGCTATGCAACAAATGCAGAGGACTGTGTAACCGGCAGTAGAGGGACCAACCACAGAGAAACTGGTCCAGGAAGTGTAGCAAGTAGCAGAACAAAGTACAACGGAGCTACAATCATTGACAAAAGCATTCAATGAACTCCACCAAAAAGTGGAACAACCAGTTGAGTGACTTGAGGGCAAGTCACGATCTTTGTGTTGGGGGCCTGTTATAGATCCAAATCTCACTATTATGGTTTGTGATGCTGCACTCATGGCCTAGGGCAACCCCTCCTTCCAGACCTGGTCCAAAATCTAAAAAACAGTGTTTTATTCCCTGCACGCGACATTGCCCTGAGTTAAACACGTGTATACGTGGGTTCATAGATACCCAACCCGCGTATATGTATTAAAACACTTAAAAAATTATAAAACTCCTTATTTTCGGGCAGAGATCGCGGGTTTTACCTGCTGATCACCTGTTAGTGCCCGTGGCCTCAACTGTCCCAAACCAATTCCTAACTAAAAAACTACTTTGGAATTTGTATAAAAAGACACCAAAGGGAAGGCCAAAGGGAGGAGAGAATATAGAGAAAGGTTATTATACTGAGATTTCCCCCTGATCAGGTCTGAAGACCCTTGTGCCTTCTGCACTTCCCACATTTTGTACAGGAAACCCTTGTTTCCTTGTGATTGGATGTTCATCCCTTAGTTATGACATCTTGGAGTGAGTATTAGAAGGAGACCTACTAGAGGCTTGAGGCGGGACGGATCCAGAAGGAGGCTGAGCTTTGAGCCTGCAGAAGTGGTTTAGGTGATATTGCTCTTTTTTGTACTATTCTATTTGTCTAATAAAGAAACACGTCTTGTTCCCGATATGCTTCTTTCTTTATGTTAATGATGTTTATGTTTGAATTTCATGTATGAATGGATGTCTAAAAGTTTATAACTAACTCCTTTCTTGTATAACATAAAGATGATTTTCACATAAATCTTTGTCCATATACTGCTGCATTCTTTGGAATTGTTGTTTTTGCAGGGCAAAGGAGCGGAAGGGACGTGAAGAAGGGTTTGGACCCTTGAAGAACTACCTAAACGTAGGACCTGAGGTACGTCCTTCTCACTTTAGAAATAGCTTTTTCTAGCATAATGGCTGTGTGTGTGCATGTTTCTTGATTTAGACAACTTTCCGTCTACTAGGGTTCCACCCAAGATCCTTAGGGGATAAAATCCCGCAATAGGGCCTATTGGGATGGGGTCCCCTAGGTTAGTTTGGGGTTAATAAACCAAAATTTTGTATACAATTTTGTAAAATATGTAAAGTCTTCGTGATTTTTGGATGCGGAACACGTAGATGAATAAGAGTCAAAGGGGCTTAGCCCCTTGTTTTAATTAAAGTTTTGAGTCGGTTTTGAGATTCACCCATGGTCCGTAGACCATGGAATTGTATGGAAAAGTCTATAAATAGTTGATTCTTAGGGGAAGGAAGGGGGAGAACTTAGATAGAGAATTGGGTTCATTGAAGAGTCTTGGGCAAGAGCTAAGGAAAGAAGGATATGCTTTTTGCACTTAGGTAGAGAAGGGAAGGCTCAGTAGTTGAGTGTGCAGAGGCATAGGAAGATTCCACCACTGAGTGCACGGACCCCTATAACTGTGTGTGCACGGTAGTTGAGTCTATAACTAGTGAAGTAAAGATCAATAAATTTTCCAAAGGATTACTGAGTATTTTTGTTTATATCTGTTAATGTTATATGCTGCTGATAAATGACATGTTTTATGAAATACTGATTGAATGCTACGTGATTATCTTGAATCTATCTTAATAATGTGTGAAATGAATGCTTAAGCACTTCTACGAAGATTCTAGTGGTTCCATTTAGGTTTTCTAATGAATTAAGTAGATCTATGTGAACTCCCATTTAGGATGGATTTCCGATACGTGTAAGTAGGTAAATTGGCTGTTAAAGGTCCACAAGGACTGATCGTGGACCTTCGTGAAGGTATGAAGGCCATTTTAACAGAGTTATAGTAACAAACCCTAGAATTCTATCAATTTGTGCATAGGCATATCTAAGGCGATGGAAGACATCACACTAGACTCTGGATGTAGAAACTTGGTTCTTGCATCCCCCCATACTACTTTGGGTGAGGTTGCAGCCTGCACTACACGAGTTGCTGCTGAAAGGGCCACTTGAGTAGGGTTTTGTTGGTTGGCACAACTAACTCCGAACCTGGGTCAGGACCCCCTAAGCCAACACCTTCACAAATGAACTACTATATGATGTTTCTTCTCTTGAATTTTGTGATCTATTATTAGGCCAACCATACTTGTGGAATTGACATGTTGTGTATGAGTCTAGGCCTCACACTGTTATTATTACTTTGGGCAATACGTTGTGAAGGATATGGAACTAGCACCACATACTTCCATTTCTTTGATCATTGTGAAGCAATGTAGTAAGATAATTTCCTAGACCAAGAAATTTATTTTCCTTATGATTCTCCCTCAGGCATTGGCTTGGTTTGGGCTAACCCAGGTTCGATCTATATTGCGCACAAAAAACCCTCAATCATTAGACCTTTCAGCAACAACTTGCAAGCAGATCGCAGTCTCACCCAAAGTGACTATGGGAGGATGCAGAACTAGGTTTCTGTAGCCTTGAAGAATTAGGAGATGTGGTATTATTATGCTATCTTATTCTTAGTACCTATAAATCACTTCACTGCATTAGATTTATCACTTAAACATGCCATATAAAACCATAAACCATCACAGTGCTAAAGTAAAATGCAACTGTAATAACTACTACTCTACAATAGATAATAAGAAGATATACACATCAAGACACCAAATTATTGTGGTTCACCCCAATGTGGGGCTACATCCATAAGAACTATTTCTTAATATAATAAATCTTGCAATAAAAAATAGTTCTTGGCCTACATACTAAGTTGTAGGCTATCTGCACACTCATCTGCAGACTTGGGCCTTTGCTCACTCAGTTGCAGAGCCTCTCTTTCTCTACCAAATTATAGATCACAACAATTTTCCCATAACATTGATCTGGATCAAATTCAATATGATTCTCTTGTTATTATTTTACCCTATATATACTATTACATTGAAGGGTTACATCATCAAAATACCATGGTCCAAATACCATGGATTCCCTAAAACAAGCAACTATGGTCCCAAAAGCATTGTTCCCAGAGAAAATCACGTTCTTTTACAGAAAGGAGAAGCTTTGACCCACCTTGAATCCCTTACATTGCGTGGTATATTTAATTCCTCAAATGCGCTCCGCTTATCTACTGTGTGATCCACTTCATGCTCCGCTGCACTACACTGTGCGCTCCGCCCCACAAAATGCAGAGTCTTTGCCAAAGTCTAGGCCAAGTTAGGTTGCACCCAATAGGACCCCAACACTCACATGTGACTTGTCCCAAGTCACTTAGCCGAGTTTCCTTTGATCTTCACTACAATGTTGTTGTAGGAATTGTTGAACTACCGCATAAATTCTGTGACCTACTTCTCTTCGCTACGCACTTCCTCTAGTAGTGCTTTTGTCACAAGTTATGTAACCCTCTACATCATTGTTGTCTCTCTTTGTCAAATATATTAAAGCTTCTCATCCACTTCTTGGGACAGTTGGAGAGCCTCATCCTACCATGGATAAGTTCTCTATGTCAGAATCTGCTCTTCCTTCCTCAGCTCCTCTATCTTCTTTTGGCGGGAATTTCTCAGCAATGCAACCATTTTTTGGCTTGGTTTGGGTTGATCCAATTTCGATCTGTACTGCGCAACAAAAAAACCCTCAATCACTGGCCCTTTCGGCAATGACTTGCAATCGTATTGTGGTTTGACCTGAAGTGACTATGGGACGATGCAGAACCAGGTTTCTGCAGCCTTGAAGGATTAGGAGATGTGGTATTATTATGTTATCTTATTCTTAGTACTTATAAATCACTTCGCCACATTATATTAATCACTTAAACATGCCATATAAAACCATAAACCATCATTGTGCTGAAGTAAAATGCAACTGTAATAAATTCTACTCTACAACAGATAATAATAAAATATATACATCAAGACACCAAATTATCGTGGTTCACCCCAATGTGGGGTTGCATCCACAAGAACTATTTCTTAATATAATAAATATTGGAACAAAAAATAGTTCTTGGTCTACGCACTAAGCTGCAAGTTGTATGTGCACTCAGCTACAGACTCAAGCCTCTACGCACTCAGCTGCAGAGCCTATCCTTTGCTACCAAATTACAGATCACAACAATTTTCCCATAACATTGATTTGGATCTAATTCAATATGATTCTCTTATTATTTTACTTTATATATACTATTACATCAAAGGGTTACATCATCAAAATATCATGGTACAAATACCACAGATTCCGTAAAACAAGCAACTATGGTCCCAAAACCATTGATTCCTTACAAAATCATGCTCTTTTACAAAAAGGAGGGGCTTCGACCCACCCTGAAGCCCTTACACTACACATTATGTTTAATTCCTCAAACCGTGCTCTTCTTCTTTGTTGTGTGGTCCACCTCGTGCTCCATTGCGTGCTACACCCCACAAAACATGGAGTCTTTACTAAAATCTATGCCAATTTGGGTTACGCCCAACATCAAGGCAAGAAGAAGATTGTGGCCATGGCCTCCAAATAGGGCTCCTCTGAATGACAACAATAGATGGACAAGGTTGTGGATACAAGAACATCTTCACCACACCCGTAGGGGTACCTCTACACTGTCAAGTCAAGCACTCCATTGATTTGACCCTGGGAATGTCGCTACCTAATGGATCGATCTATCAATGCTCTGTTTTGGAGAACGTTGAAATGAAGAGGCATATTCAAGAGCTATTGTAGAAAGGGCACATCAAGCCAAGTTCATCACCTCATGGGAGCTTAATCATGTTGGTAAAGAAGAACGATGGGACCTGGAGACTCTGTATTGACTATTAGGCACTAAACAAGGTCAGTGTCCGGAATAGGTGTCTAATGCCATGGATTGATGACCTTCTGGACCAGCTCAAGGGGGGAAAATATTTCAGCAAGATTGACTTGAATTCTGGTTATCACCAAGTACTAATCAAACCCTTTGATGTGTGGAAGACTACCTTCAAATCCAAGGAGGGTCTTTTCAAATGGCTAATCATGCCTTTCGGGTTGACGAATGCCCCCACAACCTTCATGAGGCTGATGGACAACATCTTATGACACTTCACTAACTCATTTGTGGTGGTGAATATAGCTGACATTCTAATCTTCATCCAAAGTTTGGAGGAGCACCTCCACCATATTCAATAGGTCCTCCAAACCCTACGACAACCCAAGTTGTGTGCCAATTTAGAGAAATGCACTTTTGGTATGACCCAGGTTCAATATCTAGGGTACATCATTGATGAGTGGGGTGTGCATGTGGACCCAGCCAAGATACAATTTATTCGAGATTAGCCAGCCCCAACCACTCTAATATAGCTCCACAACTTTCTAGGTCTTGCGAACTTCTACCACAGGTTCGTGTTGGGGTCATCTCATATCACTTGGCCTTTGAGTCAAGCTACTAAGGGAGGAGCGAAAGCAAAGTTCTTTTGGTCTGAATCCCAACAGAAGGCATTGGTCGAGTTGAAGCATCGTCTATGATCTGTGCTAATGCTCACATTACCAGACCTGCAACAACCATTTGATATCGATACATATGCCTCTAACTATGCTATTGGTGTAGATCTTTCTTAGAAGGTGCATCTTGTGGCATATCACGGTGAGACACTTTAAAACACAGTCTGAAAGAATCCCACCTATCAAAAGAGATGTATTCCATTATGCAGGCTTGCCAACAAGGGAAGAATTACATTCTTGGAAGGAACAAACAATGTTGCAGACTTCCTCAGCCAATTGTCAGTCGTGGCGCTAACTACTATGTTCTATTATTGTGGGAACGAGACTGCGGGGTGGCTACATCTTTACAAGAGCAATCCAGAATTTGGCAACACATACAAGATGCTCCTGGAAGGAAAGAAAGTTCCAAATTTTCACCTCTAGGATGCACTATTATGCCACCTAGGACACCTCTTTGTTCCTTCAAGTGAGCATTCCAAGATGATTTGGGAGGCATAATACAGTTGGGTGCTAGGAAATTTCGGGGTAGAGAAAACAATGGCCTTACTGCAAAAGTACTTTTATTGGTTGAACCTTCAACATGATGTTGTGAATTACATCAAATATTGCACTACCTACACCATTACCAAACCAACAATCAAGAAGCAAGGCCTATACACTCCTCTTCCTACTCCTAGTAGACCTTGGGAATCCATCTCCATGGATTAAATGTTGGGCCTTCCTTCTACTAAGCATGGAGATGACTGCACTTCCATGGTCTTTGACAAATTCTCTAAGATGGTCATTTTCCCACCCTGAAAGAAGAGTATCACATCATAATTCACTGCTAAGCTCTTCTTTGAATGAGTGTGGGTACACTTTGGGATCCCATAGTCCATTATCTCATATCAAACAATGGGTTCCTAAGTACATTTTGTTCAAGTTTCTAGTCGATGTTGGATACCAATCTCACTAAGTCCACATCTTTCCACCCCCAAATCGATGGCCAAATAGAGGTCATCAATAGGATGACCATACACATTATGCATGTGTATAACTCCAATACAACTACAAAAAAGCTCACAATAGCTCAACTAGTTACAGCGCCTTTCAGGTGGGGTTAGGATTCCAACCACTATGTCCCATTGATGTGGCCATATCATTTGCATCTGCTCAGGCATATTTGGCTCATGTACCAATCTGAAGTTGACAGGGCTAACAGATTCAATGACCACATTCAGGACATCCTCTAGTAGGTCCATGACATATTGGAAAGAGTCAATGCTACGTACAAGTAGCGTCATGATCAACATCGGGTGCCACACAAGTTCCAGGTGGGTGACAAAGTTTTGTTATATTTGTAGAATGAGCACCTCGTTAGGCCCCACTGCAAGATTTGGCCACTTTGATATGGGCTTTACACCATCACTAAAGCTATAGGGGACAATTATTTTGAGCTCAACATTCCACCATTCCTTGGCCTGCACCCATTTTTCAATGTGAACTACCTTTGACCATACTTTCCTCCATTACTGGACACATCAAACATTGTAGAGCAACTCACACCAACAGATTCAAGCCCACTGCATGGAACAAGCCACAACTGATCAAATCATGGACACAAAAATCAAGAATATTCACCAACAAAAGATCCAATTGTATTCAATTGTCAAAGTTGGTGAGTTGCTGCACCAAGGCAAGTGGCTCACTTAAAGAAATGGGGACCATTTCTTCCTAGTAAAGGGGGAGGACTGATCCAGGTGCATATTGGTGGCCACCCGCCTATTCCACTTGGACCCCCACTATTTTTTCTTTTTAGTTTCCTTAATTGTAGCACAACTTACTATTTTTGGCAGTTTTTTGGGTCCTAAACTTACGAAGCCGTTTTGAGGGACTAAAAGTCGTTTTTAGGGTAAACATAGAGACTAGAAAAATCCAAAACACATTCCCCAATTTTTCTCCAGCCTCCTCTTTGAGATCTTTGAAACGAAGTATTATGGTAGCCAAATGGAGATCGTATGCCAAAGTTACGACCCCAAGAAGTTGATGTACCAATTTACCCAAACGAGGGCCCACATTTTGTGTGCTTCATCTCCTAGGGTTAGGTTTTTGGATGTTTAGGGTTTTCCATTGTTTCTCAATAATAAATAAGTCTTTGAGCCTCATTGTAACACAGTTCAGAGGCATGTAGCCACCACATCTCTTCTCAGAGATAAGCTACCATTTCCTGAGCTAGTTTATTTCCATTTCTGTATGTAAACATATTTTAGTTCTTTGGTATTAATGAAATGAAATTTTATTTATGTTGCATCTCTGTGTTTATGTATATATCAGTATTTTGTTGCATTCTTGCATAATTCCATATCATATGAGTTGATTAACTATAGAGTAGATTTACTACAAAACCCATGGAACATAACAAATTCAAAGGTTACTTGGAATATGTTGCTCAACATTTTTACAATGTTTGCAAACAGATTTTGGGGTTTATTAATAAAAGATTTCCCTTACAACCTCTAGTAGTCAAAGAAGTTGGGTATTTAGGCATATCAAGAGTAAAAAATTAGCTTCCTACTATTTACCATGCACTTGAGTAGTGTAGTCTTTCTCCATCCCTCTACAGTAAGGAGATAGTCATTGTTGCACTACTATCACTATCACTAAATCATGGATTTGCTGATAATTAACAATAAAGTCAATGGTTTGTCCAAAAACCTTTGTTAATACACTAGAAATGGATGCTTATTCCATTGTATGATTGGGATAAATATTATATGTAGAAACCATGACAAATGGTGCTCCAAATGTGAGAATTTATTACTTGAAAGTGTATCCATGTTAGGCCTAAGAAAATAGACAATTAGTTTTTGTATGGTGTCTACATCATTAAAACTTAGAAGTGGTCATGAACATATTGATGCTTTTGTGGTATTCTAGAATAGCCATAAACATGTGTTGATTCTCATGTGACATGAATCTTCACATTTTTTATGTAGAGAGGAATGTATAGACTGTTATATATAATACACTCTGAAACTAAGGGTTGTCATGCTAATATATGATATAACACCATCTCTTATACATTCTAAACCTAAGGGATGTCATGCTAAAGCCCCTCACAAGTGTGATGGATAAAAAATATAGAATGGCCTTCCTTTGTGGCAAGCGTTTATGATTATGCTTCCCTCTAGACAATATTCTTGTGTTGATTTCCTTGGAGAAATTTCCTAAGTCAATAATTCAGATTCATGTAATAGGATTCCAAGCTCTCATAACCAAGCCAACAATTTTTCCATGTAGATAGAAGTAGAGGGAGATTCAATGATTGTGATCGAAAGAGGTTCAAGAAGAAACCTCCTCCAAAAATAAAATTCCCAATAGAGACCAATGTGGCAACAAAGACAAATTTGTTTGGTCACCTCTAGTGTTCTGTCACCCACTAGTGTATGGGGAATCCCTGACCAAATGACAATTGAATGAGTGATAGTCACCCAAATATTAAGCAATCAAATCCCAATAAGATCATGGTTCACCAAGTATAGGTTATGGGGCAATACATACATACATACTCGAAATTAGGGTTGACAACTACATCAGGCTTGAGTATGCAAGGCAACTCGTAGACTTGTTATTTAAACTTACAATAAGTAGTTAGAGGGTAATTTATAGTCTTGCAAATACATCTAAAAAAATTAAACCATTTAAAACACAACCAAGAGGGTGGATACAGTAATTCAACCTCCACGCCAGGGTATTGGTAATCAACATGAATAATGGCCAAGTCCAAGTCATTAAAAAATAAGTAAATTAGAATGATGTTTTTGTAGAATGGTGTGTTACAGTTTTCTTCATGGAAAATGGTCAAAATATCCTCATATGTCAATACCCTAACTTACTTTTTGAAAGTGAGGGTTAAAATATCAAGAATCTAGTTGTAAGGTGATATTGATGTAAACCGGGTGAAAATTTCCATATTGTTTTGAACATTTCAAAAACAAAAATTATCCTGATAATTTCAAAAACAGAATTTATCCCGATAATTTATGGTCTATTATTTATGCTCGTATTTTTCCACAATATATCATGATAATGGTGATAAATAGCTAATAAATGTAACATTGCTACAATGTAATAGTACACTACCACATAAATACATGAAAGGTTTTGGCTTATGATAGACACATTCCTTATCAAACTAACAATTTGTTGGGAGGCTATCTCAATCACGCACTAATTTTAGAGCTAAAAACATTGGAGGGAATATTTCATATCCAACTAGATCCAATATATCGAGCAATAGACTAAAACATTGAAGAAAACCATTACTGTAGAGACAATTTACATTACACAATAACCAACAACCTATCAAAATAGCAAAGCATGTTAGTACATGACCTCCTCGCATGATTACAAATAACACACATATGTAGTAACTCATAAAACAATTAAGAACCATATCTTATTCTAGTAATAGGAGTTATGAATGAATTACATCGTTGGTTATGATCAAAGGAATGTTAAAAATTCATTATTTTGACACACAAAAATTGGATATCAGTTTGGCCAGTTTATTATTATGTGTTGGAAAATGATTAGTCTATTTGAGTTTTAGTCCTCTTTCATTTATTTTTCCATTTTTCAATAGGCTTTTGGATTTAAACTTTTTATGGATATTGCTAAGGACTATTGAAAGTAAATGGCCATTAGTTGTGTCCAGTCAACATTATTTCTATACTTGAAAATGGTGGTATGTTTTGTTTTAAATGTGTTACTTACCATCAGAATTTCATGTTATTATTTTTTTATGGTTCACTCAAGTATCAGTACAATGTGTATTCTAGTTAAAATGAAAAATAAGAATTAACTATTTGACAAGAAATATAGGAAACAACAACTTTTTTCATATAAGATTTTGTATTCAGAATATTAAATGTGGAATATAAAATCAAATAAAAAAGTTATGTAAGTTTCCTCATTTACTGGTTGGTATATTAATGTCATTTTACCAAAAGTGGTTAGTGGGGCTAAAAGATATATTGGCATGCATGTTACAACCTTTGAGGGTGTGCCTGATTTTGATTATAAAGCCTAAAGATGCTCATGTATGGTATTTTTACTAGCAAAAAAGTGTTGCACACTATGGTCCATATATTGACATTGATGTGATGGGATTTATTTTTGACCAAAGTTACATTTCAGTAAATTGTTTGTATTGTTTGATCACTTAAAAGTTAAGATAATAGAATTGGTAAGGAGACTATGGCTCATATGTTCAATCATTCCTTGAATACTATGGTAAGAAGATCACTAAACCTAAGTAGGGGTGTGTATAACCAGGTTTTGTTGATGGAATTTATTTGTATCATTTGGAACTATACCTAGCAAGTCATTTAAACCTTGGCATCACACATTATTGTGAATGTACAAGTTGATAATATGTTTAAGATATTTAAGGCTCTTCACAATGATTTTGAAGATTTTTGTAATGTGTTTGCTTGCACACAAATGTGTATGAGCTAGCAATGCTTTTGTCAATTTCTGTTGTGGTTGAACAAATTAAATTGTGGGAGGATGAGTAAATTGTTTTCAATGTTAGCTAGTTAAGGAATTTGGAATTTTCTTTTATATATTAATACTTAAATTACATGTCATCGGGGAGAAAGAAATAAACTTGTGGTTGGTGGGCCTACACCAACAAAATTAAACTTTAGAGGCAAAAAACATGCTACCAACACTTCAAAACATGCTACATTATAGTGTACATCTATGGAAATAGAGGCTTCAGGGCAAGGAACCACAACAACAGACACAATAGATTACTGTAGTAATTTGTTCTTTAGTAACATTAAACCACCTCTTAAAGGAAGATGTGAGGATTACATCCTTTTAGCACTATTTATCAGACTTATTACCAATCATAGGCATTGTTTTCCTTTTAGAACTATTTATCGAACTTATTTCCCAGCATAACCAAATTTGGCATGTTCTTGACACCACACATGCCTCAAACCCAAATAACTACAAAATTCAAACACAACAAAGTCTGTATAGGATAGTTGTGGTTGCATCATTTTCCTAATTATTGTGAATATATTCTCTAGCCTAATTTATGAAGAAAGTTTCGCAAATGAGGATGTTGACCTACAAGCATGTATTGGCTTAGTTGTGAGATTGATTATCTATGTTTTGATTTTAGATAGTAATTTAAAATTTAGAATATTTGGGCATAAAAAAATAGTAATTATATCTAATATGTGGCAATATAGGATAGAAAGGTGACTCCTTCAGGGATATTTGTCTGGGCCCCACTGGGCAATGGAGTTATGATCAATTTGGAACCACAGTAGGTGGTACTGTAACTTCATGTCAGGCCAATGTGCTTCTAAGTTAGGAAGAAATTATGTATGCCCCCTAAGTTCCTCATTTTATCCTTCATTTTTGAATATTCTCTCATTTGGTAGATGAATTTATTGTGCATTGTGAGTCTTTGAGCAACATTTATGACAATATTTTTCTCCATTATTACTATGTTGCATCTATGATGCATGCTTGAGGTAGTAGAAGCTATTTATTTAGAGAAGGTTGAAATCTTGAGAAAATATTAACATTTATGAGGGAAATTATGAAGATTGGTAACTGCATTTGTGGAGGCATCCTACATTAAATGTGAATTTGGACTTGCTACTTGCATTATTATTTATGAATCTACCATGCTTGCTTACCGATTACTTTTGATCAATTTCACATCATGGAAAACATTTACTATGATTTGCATATTGTGGGCTCTTATTGCAATCCAAACACTTTTTTTGGGTAAAGTTACAAATTAAATTAATATAGAAAGAAGTACATATCAATTCATAATTTTAGGCAAGTTTTGAGGTCCCAATCTATGTTTTGACCACTTGGTTTTATTTGTAAACACCATTGTATTATACACTTTTAATTGGAAGAACATCTCTTTAGTTAACTACCTCTATCTACCTAGATACGTACCAGTGCCCATTATAAAGAAAAGTATTATTTTCTTTGACCATATGATTACATAATGATTACTTGGCAAGGTTTTGATCCTATCTGGGATTGCTTGTGTGAAGGCCTCAAGGTACATTGGTAAAGTACGCATAGGAGGAGATTTGACTTAAGAAAGTATAAGTTAATTGAGGCTAGGGATGCTTCCACATTCAACTGAGCTTCATTCAAGAGTTGTTTTCTATAATTCCTATTTCTTTTTACTTATTGTTTGTCTTCATCCTTCCCTTTGGTATGCCTGCAGATACATTCCTATTTGTGCTTGTAGTGCTTGATAAAGTTGTTGAATTTACTCCCATTCTATTGGAGGTTTCTATTTTTTCCTTCATAGTACTTCAGTTGGTTTTCATTATTGTTCTTGAAATTTTGGGTCTTGATATTCTTAAACACATTGTTTACCTTTGTTTCTCCTCACTTTCCCCTTATCTGTGACCACCAAACTTCCAACAAGCTGCCTATTATAATTCATTCATTTGTAGGTTTTAACCCCATACAGAAATTACCTGCATACTTATTCTAAATCACAGAAAAATAAACAATGCCAGAGCATAACACATAAAAAACACATATGCACAGAGATTTTCCCCTGGATCCCAAAACCGGGACTACTAGCTTGATTTT
>APFE031700293.1:0-49423 GCA_000404065.3 Pinus taeda | reverse complement strand
TGCAGGAATATGCAGAACACCCGAAAGGGTTCTAACCCTTCCACCTTGCAACTTCAACTTTAATTTTCCATGACCAATGATTCTAGCCTTCCTTCATCTCCTAAGAAGACATCACCACCATCGTATTTCTCATACTCGCAGAACCACTCTCTATGGGGAGTGAAGTGAAAGGATGCACCTGAGTCAATCAACCATGCCTCATGATCTACATGTGTACTTGAAGAGCCAAGTACACATCCCCACCTTCATCTGAGGTGGTTTTCGCCTCTGCAGAAGGAGCATCATCAGATCCCTTTCCTTTATCAGGAGCTTTAGATTTACACTCCCTTCTAAGTGCCCTTCCTTTCCACATTTCCAGCACACCACCTTTGTAGGTTTTCCTGGAGATTTAGATCTCCCTCTAGATTTAGATCTCCCACTCGATGACTTATTTTTGTTTCTTTTTTGGGAATGTCCTCGTACAGACAAGGCATCACCATTCTGGTTGTCCATATTTTTCCGTCTCATCTCCTCCGTCAGCAAGGCTGAGACTATTTCATCAAACTGCAAAGCAGTTGCATTGCTACCTATTGCAATAACCAGACTATCCCACGAATCTGGTAGAGAACACAACAAACTGATGCACTTATCTTCATCTGAAATTTTAATATCAACAGATTATAACTGACTTACCACAGTGTTAAATGCATTCAGATGCTATGTCACCGAGTCTCCATCTTTCATCCTCAGGTTATATAGCTTTTTCCGCAGGAATAGTGTATTCACCAGAGACTTAGATTGGTACAAAGTCCCTAACTTGTTCGACAGAGCCTTCGCCGTAACTTCCCCTGATACATTTAGCAATACTGAATCTGAGACACACAATCGTATTGTGCTCTTTTCCTTCCGATCCAGCTTCTTCCATTCTTCATCGGTCACTCTCGTTGGTTTGGTACCCGGATCTACCGCGATCCACTGATCTTTATCCACCAACAGATCCTCCATCTTGAGTTTCCACAACTCAAAACTCTGACCATTCAACTTCTCAATCTCTATCTTTTCGTTGCTCGCCATCTTCTTTCACCACCAGAATTGATCTCGCAGATCTCCCACTGAACAGGGTCTACCACAGGCCCGAGCAAAACCCCTCAGCAACAAAGGCGTCCCCTTGAAGCCAAAACAAATCTGATACCAAATGTAGGTTTTAACCCCGTATAGAAATTACCTGCATACGAATTCTAAATCACAGGAAAAATAAAAATGCGAGAGCGTAACACATAAAAAACAATTGCACAGAGATTTTTCCCCTAGATCCCAAACCGGACTACCAGCTTGATTTTTCATTATGTTCCTTTCATTTTACAATACAATTTATACATGCCGAAGCATCCAATACCTGACCGAAAACCATCACGTCCAAAAAACATGTGCGAAAATCATGCACAAAACCATAGGTGGGTCTGCCCAACCTAACATAGGGTCCAAAACCAAAATTTTCCGGGACGCTGCCCCGGACCCCATAAAGTGGGGTTACGGGTACCCCTCAAACCCCCTATTAACTATGTGGAAAGAATATAACACACCCCAACATCATTATTGACTCATTACAACTGATCCCTGCATATTGATTACTTCCTGAGTGTTGTGAGTGTATGAGATGGATTAGGATCCCTCTACATCTAGAATGGCTAACTATTGAATTTCTTAGCCCAAAGGTAGTTGCCAATGTCTTCATTAAAACATCCACCACTCCATTACCTACCCACCCTATGAAAGATTTGATATGGTATGTAATTTTTATTTGGGGAGGGGAAGATATCAATTAGTGGAGGAAGGTAATCCATGTATTCCAGTTTTGATTTTGTTTCAGTTTCCAATTCTATCTCCCTCTATGCCACTATCTCAATTTGCTCAGTAGCCAATCTCTGAGTTTTTTAATCCCTCTTCTGGCTACTAGGATCTCCACAATATTATATTTAATTTCTCTTGTGTTCTGGGAAAAGTGGGAAATCATTTGGCCTTTATAAGATCTTATCACACCCTCTATACATGCTCTTCTTGGATTCCCCTGGGATGTTCTATCAAAATTAATTTTAAGAGTATCCTTTGTTGTTTTTTGCAAATGACTTTCTTTTTCTTATGGTCTACAATCATGCCTTTTGCTTAATGTTGGTTATGTTTTCACCCAAGTATCATAATATATGCTTTGATTCGCCTCCTCCAACTCCAACCCTTCCTCCCTCCACTCCTTAGACTACATGGTTTCAACTATAGTCTTGTAGATTTTTGGAATAATTTGGCTTATCGTTTGTTCTTTAGTCTCAAAAATATGTTTGTTCCTCTCCATCCATATGTTCTAAATGATTGTTCAGACATGGTATAGCACTCTATCTCTATGTGAGTTGAGTTGGTAATTCCTTCTGGCCATGTCGTAACAAAGGCCCAGGTACCATTTGATCGGTCTCCTGCTTTTCTCATCCTAATTGTGTCTGTTTTCCAGACAACTTTCATTATTGCTTAGTCTAATAATGAATGATTAGTTGTATCCCCTATGGATTTACATATCCTATGCTCCCATAGTCTTTTTGTAGGTTATTCCATGTCAAAACTTTTGTTTTCCTCATGATCCATAGGAAAGTTGAGATTTTTGGCCATAAGTCTAGATTCCATTTATTCCTCTAGAGATTGTCCTTAATTTCAATTATTGTTGTGTTGTTATGGTACCATAGGATATTATGACAAAGAAATCACCCGGGACTGAATAAAGCGAATCAAGCATGAGAAAAGTGAGAGACCAAGTAAAATATATATCAAGCATGTATAATCAATAGCCAAATAATAATAATATTCTCTTATATGAATATTGCAAGAGAACTATGTTGTTTGATTACGCAAGAAGTATGGGGAAATATGACTCTTCACTTCTCTTCTTCTGAGTTAAGGAATTTCCTGCTTGTCACTCTCTCCAAACATTATCTCATGCAACTAGCAGCCACTAAAATACAAGGGCACACTCTTTAGCAACTCATATTTTCAGTCACTGTTAACATCCCATAAATGCCAAATGCAAAGATCCAGGATTTAACATGTAAGAAATAGAGGTTTTTTTCAAACATCTAGAAGCAAGATTGTCGATAAGAAAATCACAGAAAATTACAATATAGTAGTGGAATTAATGTTTCCAACGACAAATTCATAAATTAACATGAATGTATTAAACCAATATAACATATAGTTCATAATCTCTGATTATACAAGGAAAAAAACAATTCATACATGTGAATTTACAATATCCTATAGATATAGCCATTTCCCAATTAAATAGTTACATTTTTCCCATGATTTTGCTATAATTTAAGATATCCACAATGCCCATTAATTTTTGTAGATGAATATTTATTTACAAAATAGAGACATATATTTATCAATAAGAATCCAGAATGGAAAATTTGGAGGGTTGAATGAATGGATGTGTAGAGAATAAAGAAGACAACCTTCAAAATGCTAGAGATATGGGTTCATCTACCAATAAAGTGAAATATACATCGTGTGATATTTATGAGTGAAATGATTGCATCATATTTTGTAATGCATGCTAAGCAACTTATCATAGATAAAGCATAAAAATCGGTAGTAGAAAGTGCTACTTATGGGTCATATTTGCTTGTGCTTCCTAAAGCTTTTATTAGTAGCTATTCTGGAGGTCCTAATTTTGGTGTTGTAATGGATAATATCTCTTTTAAGGGTTGGGAGGAGTTTCGTAAATACCATGATTCCATTATTGATGTACTAGAGTCATAAGTAGAAAAGATAGTAGGTGCAGTTGCAAAATATAAAGTGCATGTAGTATTGGATGTGATAGAGGGAGTAAGTTTCACACTGTGATAGAGGTAATTTTTTTTTCCTTCCCTTTGATAGGTTATGGCTTCGATTTGTTTTTAGTACAATCACAAGAATTATAGGTTAAAACAAATCTAGCGCATGCTATAATTGTTTTTATCACAAACAAAAGCATTGCATGGTAAAACAAATCTAGCATGTGCTAGATTTCTTTCTAGTTCAATGCAAACATTACATGCTCAAACAAATCTAGCACCCACTAGATTTGTTTCTAGCATAAACATAAGCATTATATGGTAAAACAAATTTAGTGTAAGACAAACCACAAGAGCATTTCAGGGTAAAGCAAAAGCTCAAACACAAGAATTGCAGGGTAAAACAAATCAATCACATGCTAGATTTGTGCATAACACAAACAAAAGCATCTCAGTGCTAGAAACAAATCTAACATGCGTTTGATTTGTTTCTAACACAAATAAAATCATTATAGGGTAAAACAAATCTAGCACGTGGTATGTTTGTTTCCAACACAGACATCAACATTGAAAATTAAAGCAAATCTAACATGTGTTATATTTCCTTCAATTTAGGTAAAACAAATTGAGCACACACTAGATTTATTTCCAACACAAGCACAAGCATTGCAAAGTTAAACAAATATTGTGCACATTGGATTTGAATTTTTAGCACAAAAACAAACATTTCAAGGTATAAAAAATCTAGTGCATGCTATGTTTGTAGCACAATCACAAGCATTCCAGGTTAAAAAAAAACCTAGTTTGCACTAGATTTGTTTTTGGCACAAACAAAAGCATTGCAGTGTAAAACAAGTCTAGTGAACACTAGAGTTGTTTGTAGCACAAATACATTACCTTGCAAGGTAAAACAAATCTAGAGCTTTCTAGATTTGTTTCTAGCATAGACACAATCATCGTAGGGTAAAAAAAATCTAGTTTAAGAAAAAACACAAGAGCATTGTCAGGTAAAATGGAAAAACAAATACAATAATTTTAGGATAGAACAAGTCTAGCACATGCTAAATTTGTCTTTAGTAAAGACACCAACATTGCAAAGTAAAACAAATCTAGCATGTGCTATATTTTTCTCTAGCAAAAACACAAGCATTGCAAGATAAAACAAATCTACCATGCCCTAGATTTCCTTCTAGTAGAAACTCAAATTTGCAGGATAAAACAAATCTAGCACACGTTAGATTTATTTCCTACACAAACACAAGCATTACAAGGTAGAACAGATCTAGCGTGCACTAGATTTGTTTTTAGCACCAAAAAAGCATTGCAAGGTAAAGCAAATCTAGCGCATGCTAAATTTATTTGTAGAATAATCACAAGCATTACAAATTAAAGAAAAACTGACATGTGTTAGATTTGTTCTTAGAACAAACAAAATAATTGTAGAGTAAAACAAATATAGTGTACACTAGATTTTTTTCTTGCATAAACACAAACATGGCTGTGTCAAACAAAACTAGCTCCTATTCGATTTTATTCTAGCATAAACACAAACATTGTAGGGTAAAACAAATTTGTCGTAAGTGTTGGAAATATTAAGAGGTGGGTGAATCAATATTTCTTTCAATTGTTATATTATGCCTACTAAATTTTACCAGAACATAAGATGTAAAATAAGAGAAATGAACTTATTAATAAAAATAGTAAGGATTCCAATCCTCTACAAAAATTTAGGCTCAAACTAGTAAAAAAATAAATCTAACTTCTTCAAGGTTCCAACCTTGAATGAGGACTCCAATCCTCAAATGTCAATCCAAGCTCCAGCCTAGACTCAATGAGGCTCCAACCTCTTATGAGGAGTCCAATACTCAAAACCCAATCCAGGCTCCAACCTTGTTTGAACGAGGCTCTAACCTCTTATGAGGACTCCAATCCTCAAAAATCAATCAAGGTTTGAGAAATAACTTGATTTCTTCAAAATTGCTCCAAATTCTTTGCTTTAAGGATCTTCAAAACTACTTCAACAAGTACCTACAAAAGACTGCTTCAAGATCTAAACCAACTGGTTTAAAAGGTCTTCAACATCTGCTTCAAGTTGACGTCAAGAATCTTCTCTAAGGTCTTCTTTGGGGTAAGCTCCAATTATTCTTCAAGGACTACTCAAAGGATTGGTCCAATGACTACTTAAAAATATTCAACACTGCTCCATAATTGCTTCAATATCTCCTTCATTTTTCCATAAAATTCTTATTTAGTAGCTTGATTATGTAATGTGATGGAAGCTTATTTTATGCCTTCTTCTTCTATAATAACACATCAACAACTAGATCTTGTACACTGCTTCAAACCATAGGCAACTCTGACTTGATGGCAGGCTTCTTCTCCATAATAAATTGGGCTTCTCCACAGAGGTATATACCACATATTTGAGTATTCTTCACAGAGTATTTTTAGCCTTCTTTCACAGAGAGGTTCGGCCTCTTTCGATAGAGAATATACTACAGATATATGTTTTTTTCCTCAGAAGATATATGATAGAAAATTTGTTGGCTTCCATAAAAGATGTATCATAGAGCTTTATTGGCTTTTATAGAAGGTATATGACAAAGTTTTGTTGGCTTCCACAAAATATATATCACAAATTTTCATTGGCTTCTATATAAGGTATATCATAGAGTTTCCCTGACTTCCACAAAATATATGTCATAGATCTAGGATCTTTTCAAAAAGGATATACTATAGCAAATTCAGCCTCCTTTGCATAGAGACAAACCATAGAATTTGGGAAAGATCACAAATTTTATTCCACAAAAAATTGAGCTAAATCATCCTGCCTTCATGGGATTTCTACCTCAGATCCATAGAACCAAACTTCTCTTTCCTTTCACGAGATCCTTGATATTTTTACCCAGTTCCTTGCTTCACCACATTCTTCTTGACTTCTTGGCGAATTGGATGAGCGTTGATTTTTAGTTATACATTAGAACCCTTACTAAATAATCATGACTATAGAGGGGACGACTTGAACTGAAAATAGGTTGGCATGGCTAATTAACTTTAGATCCAACTAGAATAAGGTATTATTAGGTAATTAAAGGATTAGGTATTTGTACTTCTCTTCTTCTACAACTTAAATAGACATTGCATCACTTAATGACGAAGAAATCCATTCTCTTGTATCCTTCATGAGTAATGTCTACAATTGTATGTGAGTAGTAAATATAGAAGGATATCATAGCCACAATGAGTAGAAGAAAAGGACACAATGAGTAGAAGATGAGAATGCAGGTGAAGAGAACAATGCACTATTGTGATCAAAGAAAACACCAATAGGTTGTACAAACATACATTATAGTAGTGAAGACTTAATTCAACTTTAGATAATGCCCATTTTCACCTCAATGCTCATAACACTCACTTCATGTTAGTGCTTTAGGGGTTGTTTATGATATACAAACAAAATGATCATTCTCATCTATTAATGCATTGTTTATCTATGGCTACATGCAAATCATACTCATCAATTTAATAATTATTGCTTCATTCTTTCTTGTAGCGTCCATGAGCTGGCCCATACTTTCCCATTAATGACAATATCTCAACAGTAACGCAAAACACAAGAGCATTGTATGGAAAAACAAAAGTAGAAACACAAGAATTGTAGGGTAAAGTAGATCTAGTGCATGTTATATTTGTTTCTAGCACAAACAAAAGCATTGCAGGGTTGTTACATGTCATTTTGTCACATTAGGAAAATGACCATCAGTTTGGATCTTTCACTATCCACAAATGTCTCCCAAGAGAACTCCTCTCAAATTTAAAATCTAAACCATCCCAAAGCAAGTGGAATTCCTAGATCCTATGATACAAAAACCCTGTTTTGGCTACTTGTGCATTTCCCTAGTTAATTTTGTGCATATGTAGAGAAGACCATCAAAAGATGTGCATAATTAATCATTGTCTTACACTATGACCCAAGAACATGACTTTACGTGTGTAAAAATAAAAAGTAAAGTCTAGAAGCATTGCTGGTATTATCTATCCCAACCAACAAGCTTCGAATGGGTTCCTATTCAGTCCTGATCCCTCCCATTATGGAGCAACTCCCCTTCCTTTGTTGAACCCCTATCCCACTATTAGTGGATCTCATCCCTTAGAGAATGGATCCAAAACTTCCCATTATTGGCCTATAAAGCTACTACAGGTTTGAGGATTGAGTAGGACTATTGGAAGTAGGTTTCTATTGTTGGAATAAGGTTGGAAGGATATTATTGCAAGGGAAAGGTTTGGAGATTGTATAAGGGACTTGCAACATCAAGACAATATGATTGTAACGATTTTCTCTAGTTTATTATATAAAGCAATTGTTCTTTGTCAATTAAATCTTTGTTGGTATAATTTGTAGGATTCCTTGATCATCTACATAGATTGTGACTGCATATTGATTAGTTTATGATATATAATTGGTTAATTAGTCCATTTATTTATTTGGTTACTTGCTTGGATTATTTGATCTCTTGTTTGTCTCTATCTATGCAGGTCTCTTTCAGGATATCATGGAGAAGTTATGAGGAGCGACAAGAGGATCTCTAAAGGATCAAGGATCGAATGGCCAAAAGCTTTGAAGGGGACTTCATCAATAATTTCGTTTATCAGTAAGATATCTCTATCATTGTATTCTCTTTCAGTCAATCGGAGCCTAGAGAAACATAGTAGTTCCTGTTTGTTTGTTACTAGGTTTCTTTGAAGTCTAGGGAGATCGCTCTTGTCCACAAGAGGGATAAGTCCAAATGACAAGGGCTAGAAAAAAAATATAGCACATGCTAAATTTTTTACTAGCACAAACAAAAGCATTGTAACGTAAAACAAATCTAGCATGTGGTGAATTTGTTTCTAACACAAACAAAAACATTGTAAAGTAAAGCAAATCTAGTGTAAGACAAAATACAAAATCGTTGTGAGGTAAAACAAAAGTGCAAACACAAGCATTGTAGGGTAAAATAAATATAGTGTGCATTATAGATTTGTTTCTCATACAAACAAAAGCATTATAGGGTAAAACAAATCTAGTGTGTGCTAGATTTGTTTCTTACACAAACACCAGCATTGCAAAGTAAAACAAATCTAACACACTCTAGATTTTCTTATAGGATAAACACAAACATTGCAAGGTAAAATAAATATAGTACGCGTTAGATTTGTTTCTGACGCAGACACAGGCAGTGCAAAATAAAAAAAATCTAGCATGTGCTAGATTTGTTTCCTATGCAATGTGGCTATGTTTATGCAAGAAGGAAATGTAGTGTGTGCTAAACATTTTTTGCCCTACAACATTTTTATTATTCTTGTTCATTTTATTACAAATATAATGATAAAAGTAATGATAATATTTATAATTCATGTTTTCTTCAATAATTAGAAAATTTGATAATAGTTTCTTAATTTTATTTTCAAAAATGATGAACTGTGAAGCCAAAGAAAATTCAAAGGAAGCATCTAAGAGAGAAGAAAGTTGGGGAAATATACTACCAAAATCTGCTTTAAATTGTATGGAATTTTCCAAATTAGTTTATACTTTGCTACAAATGGTTAGACATTATGTGAATAAATGATTGTTGGTTCATGAAGTTTGAGCTATCATTTTCTTATAGTGAACTTGCATATGGTTTGAAATTCCTTGTTCTTATGCATGTGTGAAATGAAAAGTTGTAAAAGATGTTTTCATAATATCTTTGAACTTGTGATTTTTTTAATTCATTTGAAATTGTCATATATTTCTATACAAATGTTTTCAAATTCTAAGGACTATGGTGCAAGTGAGATTCCAAAGAATTCATGACTTGTTATTGTATTTTGTAGCATTTATTAATTTGAGTTGACGTGTAATTCATGATAACAATACATTAGTAGGAATAAAATATTTTTATTTTGTTTATTGCTAGTAAGATATTGTGTTAATGACAATTATTAATTGATTGTTTAATGTGTTCATATTTTTTTTGTAAGATTGGCGAGTCTACATCTTCATCATGTCCAATATATCACCCCGATCGAGGTAGGGAATTGAATTGGTGACTTCACATACATGAGTGTGCCTTAACAGAAAACCTGATCACTGACTATTCAAGACTTTGTGGATGTTTAATGTGTTCATATTAAAATTTCTTAGATTATATAAAATTTTAAAATGGGCCAAATTGTGTGTAGAAAGTTTTAGATAATCGGTTTGTTTGCTTGATTTGGGTCATCACAATTAATTTTTAATTGTGGTTTACCTTGTCATTAGACCTCTTAAAAATTATTGATATGAAGTATGGTTCATTGTGTTCTTACAACTTCTATGTTTCCACAAAAGTTAAAAAACTATATTAGGTTTGTATGTAGCACAACAATAGAAGTAGATATAACACTAAAATAAGTACCAAAAGCAGCTAAGGATATATTCTACAAAACAATTTATAATTAATTAGTATATTTGAAATTTAAAAAGTGTATTAGGTTTTATGTGGAAATTAATGTATAATTAGTTTTACTTGAATTGGACCATTGTAATTATATTTGTCAATTTTGACTAAACAAATAATTCTAGCTCTTAAAATCAACCATTTAAATTGTGGGTCAATCTATTCATGTAATAATTTTTCCATACAAAATAAATAAATGTGTTAGGTTGTATGCATAAACGAGACATATTATTAATTTTCTCATTTGAATGGGGCCACTGCAACAATGTTTTTTTATTACCATAAATTCCTTGTAAAATTCGCTTTGTTACAATTGGAAAATAATTATAATATATATTAACTTCATTTTTTAAATGTTTTGAAGTGTTATTGTTTGATGTTCTTAAGTAATGAAGTGTTGAAGTGGATATATGTTAATGTCATATGGTGGCCTGGGTGCAGGTGTAATGGACAAGCGTTCAAACCCGGAAACAATTTCTTCAAGTTTTGATGGAATTTCTTCTTGTATTTCCTTTCGAGTATCAGTCATATACCTCCAAACTTGACTATTCTGCTAAATTAGCAGAATTGCTTAATTTTAGCCATAATGACAAGTGCTTTACAAGTCCTCTAAGCATCGCACATCACAAATCACATTTTCTTAAGGCCTAAGTTCATTCACTCATGAAATATTGCGATGCGAAACTAATCAACAATCATTGCACATAAGGCCAAGGTTCATTCACTCATGAATGATTATGATGTGAAACTAATCAACGGTCCTCCACCATTTGATCAAGGCACACTTGATCCAACGGTCAGTAGCGATATCACACGGGATCTTGCGTGATGTTTACCCACACTTACGGAGCCGATAAGGAATATAAGTCCTCGATATATAAAAGTTCAGGTCTGTTTTTGGAATTAAAACCTGATCACTTGATGACCCGATATCTGTTAGATAATAGAGGCCATCAAAATCTACGGTTTGTGGGTCTTCAACTAGCACACGGGTCAAAAAACAGCTTAACCCGTGCAGTTGACTGTGACGTAAGACATTGAATATGAGATCAACGACTAAGAGTGAGTGCAGGACTTCAACCATGATTAAAAAATCCATACACTTCCACCCCCGCAATTGTTGATCACCTCGATCTCATACATGGTGAAAGAGAAATGAAATGCGATCACACCAGATCATACAGAACTCTAAAATTTTCAGGCCAAACTAGAAATGCAATAATACACAGAGATACTTCGGAGGGATGCAACACCTCCAGGATTGACCAATTATACACAAAAATACACAGAGATATAATTTCTGTAACTTAATCTTATATGGCCAAAACAAGCCAAATCAGTCAGAATCTCCTTACAATCATTCAGAACTTACATAAATACCATTTCATCCTAACAATCAAATCCTTAAACACTGGATCGAATCTGCCTAATCTTAAACAATATCTAATATGGTTGATATTCTCCTCGAGAATCTCAACTGAATCTAAATTGCATGAATTAATTACAGAATCACTCAATCTCTAAATCCTAGCTCAAATTCTATCTAGAAAGCCTGTAAATTGACATCTAAACGATCCCACTCCTTTGCTTGTGAATTTTTTTGTATTTTTGGAATAAATTCAAAGCCTTTTGTCTTCAAGCCTCATGCTCTTGCATTAGACTCCTGAGGAAAAAATCCTTCATGGGCTCTTGTCCATGAGCTATTCTACAAAACTGCCCAACTTTTATAGCATGCCATCTGTCATCCAAGTAGCTTCAGCAATTGGTTGATCCTTCCATTTGACCAAATACTGAAAATACTTCTGTCCTCTTGTCTTCTTCAACAATTTCTTGTCCAAAATCCTCTCTGGCTTCAATTCCTTTACTATAGGAAACTGTTTTACCCAATCAATCTCTTGTTCTTCTTGATCCTCTGTTGTGTCATCTTCATTTTCACTTTTATACTTACACAAATTAGCATCATTGAAAATTGGAGATATTCCAATATCATGGGGTAATTCAATTTCATATGCATTTGCAGAAAATTTCCTCAAGACTCTACATGGTCCAATTTTCTTAAACTTTAGCTTATTATACTCCCTTTTTGGAAATCTTTCCTTCCTCAGGTGTGCTAAAACCAAATCTCCAACCTCAAAATTAACTTCTCTTTTCTTCAAATCTACTCTGATCTTGTATTTTATGTTGCTGTCATGTAGTTTATGTTTTACCTGTTCATGTATTGCTTGAACTTCTATAGCAAAATCTTCTCCTTTAGCACTTCTCCTTTCATCTTTTCCCAAGTCTCTCAATTCAAACACTCCTATTTGGTGCATTCCATAGATTATATGGAATGGGCTTTGCCCTATACTACTGTTAGGAGAATCATTATATGCATATTCTACATGTGCCAATACTTGATCCCATTGTTTTAGATGTTCACCTGCAAGACTTCTCAAAGATTACCTAAGCTTCTATTTACAACTTCAGTCTGAGGATGATAAGTAGAACTAAAACTCAGTTTAGTTCCAAGCTTCTTCCACAATGTCCTCCAGAAGTGTCCAACAAATCTAGTGTCTCTATTTGAAATAATGCTCTTAGGTAACCCATGTAATCTTACAACCTCCTTAAAAAACAGATTAGCAATATGAGTAGCATCATTGGTTTTATATCATGGAATAAAATGTGTCATTTTCGAAAACCTGTCAACTACTACATAGATTGAATCATTTCCTCTTTGAGGTTTTGGTAAACCCAAAACAAAGTCCATACTTACCATATCCCAAGGCCTATTTGGAATAGGTAGTGGAACATACAAACCTGTGTTCTGATGTTGCGGGATTTTATCCCCTATGGCTCTTGGGTGGAACCCTAGCAGACTGAAAGTTGTCTAAATCAAGAAACATGCACATACACAGCCATTATGCTAGAAAAAGCTATTTCTAAGGTGAGAAGGACGTACCTCAGGTCCTACGTTTGGGTAGTTCCTCAAGGGTCAAAACCGTTCTTCGCATCCCTTCCGCTCGTTTGCCCTGCAAAACCAACAATTCCAAAGAATGCAGCAGTATATGGAGAAAGATTTATATGAAAATCATCTTTATGTTATACAAGAAAGGAGTTAGTTATAAACTTTTAGAGATCCATTCATACATGAAATTCAAACATGAACATCATTAACATAAAGAAAGAAGCATATCGGGAACAAGACGTGTTTCTTTATTAGACAAATAGAATAGTACAGAGAAAGAGAAATATCACCTTAGCAACTTCTGTAGGCTCAAAGCTCAGCCTCCTTCTGGATCTGTCCCGCCTCAAGCCTCTAGTAGGTCTTCTTCCAATACTCACTCCAAGATGTCATAACTAAGGGATGAACATCAAATCACAAGGAAACAAGGGTTTCCTGTACAAATGGGGGAAGTGAAAAAGGCACAAGGGTCTTTAGACCTGATCAGGGGGGAATCTCAGTATAATAACCTTTCTCTCTCTTCTCTCCTCCCTTAGGCCTTCCCTTTGGTGTCTTTTTATACAAATTCCAAAGTAGGTTTTTAGTTAGGAATTGGTTGGGGACAGTTGAGGCTAGGGCCACTAACAGGTGATCAGCAGGTAAAACCTGCGATCTCCGCTCGAAAATAAGGAGTTTTATATTTTTTTAAGTGTTTTAATACATATACGCGGGTTGGGTATATATGAACCCGCGTATACACACGTTTAACTTAGGGCAATGTCGCGTACATGGAATAAAACACTGTTTTTTAGATTTTGGACCAGGTCTGGAAGGAGGGGTTGCCGTAGGCCATGAGTGCAGCATCACGAACCATAATAGTGAGATTTGGAGCTATAACAGATGCCCCCTAATATATGAGGTCAGAAGGGGTACATGATGGCCGAAATGTATTAAGCAAGTACTTGGAAAGGAAACCTGCCAAAAGCTGAGGAGTACTTCACCGGAAGTCAGCCTGCCAAGCCACAAAAGAAGATCAGAAAGAAACACCATCTGAGGCGGGCATACCCATGCTCAGAGAAAGCAAAGCATGTTCGCATATCAAGTACAAGCGGATCCACTAAGTATACAAGTATAAATGACTGGAAAATACATAATGGATCATCTGATCATGATCGAACAAGTACATGTCTGAATATCACATATAAAACTGTCAATGATGCTGAGAAATACAACAGATCACTGATATCAAAGACTGATCCAAAAGGTACCAACTGAACATGATAGGATGGTACTACACTGCAAACTCAAGTGCCAGCATATAGAATGTTGCCATGACTGACTGCAACATATAAGGTGGAGTGATATCAACTAGCAGCAACAGGAGCAACTATCAAGTGAACCAATGAATGTTGATACAACCTGAGGTCTTCATCGACCGCTGTGGTACATTTCTACACCATGGGAATAAATGATCTGAAGTCGATCATGTGAGAAACTGTTTGATTACCAGTCATTGATGTATACCGTTAACAAACGCGAGACTACTCACCGATAATGATAATGAGCATCAAGGTACACAGTAGAATCCAACAAGTGCGAATAGATGTGCTGGAGTTGAACACCTGTAAGAATCTATCGATCAGGAGACAATGATGGTTTCCCATTATCGATAGCGAAGGATCTGCCACTAATGACTGCAAACCCCAAGGTACTGCCAAATGGACTCTAGATCTTTGCCCCAGAGTAATGAGCCACAGTCGATAGGGAAAGATCCGCTAGAAGGAAGGCATTAAGGCATCCTTCATCAATCTAGCGCCAGTGTAACCCGTAGGCCAATAATGTGGAAGGAATCGGACGAAAGAGATGTAGTAACCCAACCGAAGTACGTTTCCGACGTACACAAGATGTGGCTAGCGCACGACAAAAACCCTCTAAACCAACCAATAATGAAAGCTGACACAGAGGCGAGGTATCCACCAATAGGGTCAATGGAAACCAAGGTACTGCACGAATCCCAATGTGTGATAATGTAAGCTGATATCAAACACAAGGGAAACCACTCAGTCAAAGACCCATGATACTGATCGATGCTGAGCACAAGGTAACCTATCAATAATGAAAATAGTGCCAGGGTGCAGCTCTAGGCCTGTCCTCAGAGCAAGATGTCGTCGTCGATAAGGACAAGACTCGCCAACAAGAAGTCAATGGAGACCTTCTGAAACTGCCATGAGTAAAGGACCAATATAGCTGATGTGATAATAGACATGACACTGACAACCAAGGATGGCCGACTGAAAAAATGAGTCAAGAGACAACGCAGAGAGGCCGACTCAGGCTAACTTCCCTTGAACAAAAGCACGACTCAATGTGACTATATGGTAGCATATGATGACTCTGTATAAGTTCGTCATGCAGGAGGCACGAACGAACCCTCCATATGATTGGAAGAGATAACCAATCGGGGGAGAACTGACTCAATAACAAGGTTAAGGCGTACCTAAGTCAAACTAAATCCCGCCCAAACGGAGGAGACTTTGTTTTGAGTGCTTTGTTCAAGGGCGACATGACTGACTCTAGCTGCCAACAATAAATGGAAATACTGTCCCGTTCCCACTCTTTTTGGAATATTTAATTTTTTTTGTATTTTTCTGTTAAGCTTGAAAAATAATAAAAGAATGCTATGGTATAGTGGAAAGAACGAGTCTCGGTGAAACAGATGATCTAGTTCCTGGGAATGGAACATTCCTATGCTCAATGCAAGGAGGTGAAAAATAGTCAGTGACACTCAAAGGTACGTTCCTTCCACGGGTCAAGGTGTGTCAAGTTGCAAAAGTCAAAGGTATGCAAGGTTGATTTTGTAGTCGTCATGGTCAAAATTTGGCTTAAACACGAGTCCAAGTGAAGCCGGCTTTAGGCCAAAAGGTGCAAATGGTCAACATGCAATGTAGTAGTACAACTCAACACAAAGGAGCCTCTAGGGTATAAGGCCCGAACAAAGCGAAGAAGCTAAGAGGAATGAGTCTTCAATGCATAAGTCATGGTGGGACTACAGAGGACTCCCAAGCCTAAGGACAAAAAATCGGCATGAGTGCCAAGTGACAACAAGGTACTAACTAGGGCACCCATGATAAGGTAGGCTCTACCACCCAAGTCATGATACTTCTAAGTAATGAGAAGGTTTTGCACCATAACTTGGTGGGGTCGATCCTAAGGAAAAAAATTGAAAAGGAAATTGATAAGTGCACAATGCAGGTGGAAAAACCTAACCTATATGCCAGTTTCGAGAACCAATACCTGTCAGAACGGACCAACCATAAACTTCCAAAGGAGAAATATTCCAAGTTATGTATACATAAATAGGAACACCAGACAAAAAGTTAATACATCCCACATATAAACTTCCTATAAGATCTTGTGTTATAGAATACAAAACTTGAAAATGCGTACCTTATATATACAATATGGTACAGGGAACCACGCAGCCTTGTGGCTTACGCATAATAGTTTTGCTGAACAAACCCCTTGCAAGGCTCAGGCCAAGGACTCCTTTTGTAGTCAAAACTCATGGCTTCAAAGAGTTCCTCTTGTGAAGGCAAAACAAGTTCTAAGAAATCATGAGAACTACAAGGATCAAAAGAGGGAATTAAGGGGTCCCATGTCCCTATAGGAAGAATCTCTCGGTCAATTGTCGGGACCAAGTCCCAAGAAGGAGAATAATAGGTCAAAGGATCCTTCTTAGAAGCGATTGAACATTGAGGATTCAATGCCACATAATTGACCCGTGGCGGGGTAGAGTCTACTTGAACACTTGGAACAAACCAAGTGGCATTCTACAATAAAGTCGAATTAAGGTGGTGATTATCAGATGCAAGCTGATCAATAGTGACAATATTCCTATTATGAGGAAAGCACATTACTCGAAAGAGTGAAGACACCACAGCATTCATAGCATAGACATAATCACGCCCAAGTAGCATATTAAATTCTAAAGGGCTATCAACCACCATTATATCGATTAAGACAGTCTTCCCACCTAAAGTGATAGGCAATTGAGGAAGAACACCCATAGATTCACTAGGTCTTCTATCATAGGCTAACAACTGACTCTGAGCTGTCAACAACTTTGGGGAACCCAAAGCTTTCGAAGTCAAAGAGGATATAATACTTGTAGAGGATCCTTCATCCACCATACATCGATAGACATTTGTGGAATTCACTCTGACCTTTATTTGGAAAGGTGCAGCAGAAGGAAGACGAGGCTCAACAAGACTATCCCAATCAAAGGAAACACTCTTAGAACTTGGAGGGGGAACACTCGAAGAAACCGTAATGCCCCCTATACCAGAAGACTCTCTACTAGAGATCAAACAGACTCTTTTGTTAGGCGCTTCACCCCCCAAAAGAGGAGTGTAATCGGCCAGCGATTGCACTGGCTCAGCCACATGATCAACCAATGGTTGATGGGATTGACGAGAAACCATATCAGATCTAGGAGTAGAAGAACTTTCGAACTTGGACCATATCCTTTGGACCACTGGAATACCAGGGCATAAATGAGTAAGATGGTCTCCCTTGCATATCTTACAAGGGAACTTAGGTTTAAAACTTCTATGTCTAGGTTTCTTATCAACCCCCATTCCGCCAACATGTACTCATTTGATTATGGTAGAGTTCATTCCATTGGTCTCATCAAATATTTGGTGGTTTCTTTAGATCAAATCCCAACCAAAAATGTCTTGATGGATGAGGTATTAGCTGATATACCACCTCGATTCGGTATGTTGTTGTCTACATCATGGGGAGACAAGCTTAAAGGAACTTTACAACTTGACTTCTCTTGGGCTACAATCCCTGTTTTTGGTAAATTGAGAAAGTTGTACTGGGAAAAGAAGATGAAGTATGTGATCACTAGCAAAGAGAAACCCATAAATCATCCGATAAATGTTGTACATACAGATTTAGATTCTTTTGTTTTGTACACTAATAGTGGATTGAATGATGTAGATATTCAACTTGTAGAAGTACATGATGTGCCAGAAATTTCTGAGAGTTTTAGAGTAGTTCTTAATAAAGAAAAGAAAAAAATGGCAATTCCTTTTGAGTAGCCTCCACAAGAGTAGAAAGTTAGTGAAGAGTAGAAAAGTGAAGTAACCAGCCAAGGTAAGATTGAAACTAAAGTAGAATTCCAACTTCTAGAAGATGAAGCTGGCCTTTGGAGCGTGGACTTCGATCGTGCTTTGGGTAAATATGGTGCAGGTATTGGAATTTGGATTTGAAGTCCTATTTTTTAGCCAGACAAAGTCCCAAGTAATGTTAGAGTGTGTTCCTATAAATTAGCTTTTTATTGCTCTAATAATGAAGTGGAATACGAAGCATTGATTACATGTCTAAAATTTTTGAAGAAACTAGGTGTGAAAAGGATTTATGTTTATGGTGATTTAGAGATGGTGATTAAACACTTAGGGGGGAATATCAAGCAAGGCATCCGCAGATGAGAGCTTATAGGAATGCAGTTCTAGATATCTTGAAAATGTTTCCAGAATATACCTTGACAGTGGTGCTGAGAAGTCAAAATATAATTGCTGATTCACTTGCTACAATAACAAGCAATTTGAAAATTCCAATGAATCCTAGTAATAAATTTGAAATTCATGTCAATCATAGGCCTACTGTTCTTGATAATCTGAGATATTGGAAAGTTTTCCAGGATGACGATGAAATTAATTCCTTTTTGCACAATGAAGGGAAGTTTAAGAATGCTTTTATTGATGATGCTTGTGATTCTAATGAACAAGACATTGAGGTAAATCAGATAGAGGTTTTACAGCTGAAGGATAATTTTATTCCTAGAGGTCTTATACCTTTAGAGGAGTTGTTTGATCAAGATGATGTGGTGAGAAAACCAACCTTGGTTCCTACTGACAAGGGAGTTGAATATGTAAACCTTGGGACAACAAACAAGCCCAAACTTGTAAAGTTATCAAAAACATTGTCTCCTGAATCAAAGGCTAAGTATGTTAATTTTGTTTTTGAATTTTATGATGTTTTTGCATGGGATTACTCATATTTGAAAGTGTATGACAAGAACATCATTCAACATACTATTCCTATCAAGCTAGATCAAAAACCTTTTAGAAAAAAAGTTGAGGAGAATCAATCCAAAGCTGTTGCCATCTATCGAGAAAGAGGTAAATAGATTGTTTAAAGCTAGTAACATTGTCCCAACTAGATTCTCTGATTGGATTTAAAATTTGGTCCTGGTATGAGAAAACACTGATGAGATAAGGTTGCGTATTGATTTCCAGAACGTGAATAAAGTATCCTTGAAAGATAATTACCCTCTTCCTAAGATGGACCATATTATGCAAAGAGTAGTTGGAGCATAACAGATGTCACTACTAGATAGCTACTCGGGTTACAATCAGATCTTGGTGCACGAAAGAGATGAGAACAAAATTGCCTTCACAACACCATGTGGAACTTTTCAGTATGCCAAGATTCCATTTAGGCTGAAGAATTTCGGAGCCACTTTTCAGTGGGCAATGGATATGGCTTTCACTAACGAGAAGGATATTTTCTTGGTAGTATATTTAGATGACATGACAATGTTTTTTGGTTCTGATGATGAGCATTTACACCACCAAAGGATTGTTTTTCATAAATGTAGGAAGTTTGGGATTTTTTTAAATCCAAAGAAGAGTATTTTGCCATGGAGGAAGGTAAACTCGTCAATCATATAATTTCTGAAGATGGTATTCACATTGATCCTTCAAGGGTGGAGGCAACCCAGCAAATAGAATTTCCGCGCAACAAAAAGGATATTCAAGCTTTCAACGGTATGATGAACTTCTTACGTAGATTTATACCAAATTTGGTTGAGCATTTGTGTGAGTTAACTAATATGTTGAAGAAGGAAAACACTGTGAAATGGACCAAGGAAGCCATGGAATCTTTCAACTTGGTAAAGCTCGCTTTGACCATAACCCTAGTTTTGATAAGTCCCGATTATACTCACGATTTTATTATATTTTCATTTGCATAAGAGCACACTTTGGCTATGGTGTTGATGCAAAAGAAGGATCATTTGGAGCAGCCCATTCCATTTTTAGTCGGACTATCAGAGATGCTACTTTGTGCTATAACATAATTGAGAAACAAGCTTTGGCTCTTATAGATGCATTGAAGGATTTCCAAGTTTACATTCTACATTCACATACCATAGCATATATTCTTAATGTAACTGTCAAATATTTCCTCGTGCAAACTGATCTGGGGGGAAGAAGAGATAAGTGGATAGCAGTGATGTTAGAGTATGATCTTGATATTAAGCCTACCAAACTAATCAAAGGTCAGGGCTCAGAAAAACTCATGGCTGAGTTGAATATTCATGCTATAGACATAAATCTCATTGCAGCAATGTTAGATGACGAAGATGGTGGCACACTCATTCATGTATCAGAGATGTTTCTCAACTCACCTTGGTATTTTGATATAGTATATGTTCTTAGACATCTTTATCCTCCTCCCAGAATGTCAAGAAGTAAAGGTAGATCACTAAAACTAAAGTCTGCAAAATTCTACATGCTAGATAGTGCTCTCTATAGGAAAGATCCAGGAGGGGTTCTCCTTAATTTTTTGGTTGAAGATGAAGCTCAACAGGTATTGAATGATTTCGATAGAGGCGATTGTGGCATTCATTTGTTTTGGAAAACAACAACTAATAAATTTTTGAGAGCAGGATATTATTGGCCATCTTTGTTTTCAGATTTATATAAGACAGTCATGAGCTCCCATGAATGTCAAGTTTTTCAGGGAAGAAGGAAGTTGCTTCCTCTTCCTTTGAAGCTAGTTGTATTTAATGCACCTTTCTAGCAGTGGGGGATTTATTTCATAGGAGAAATTCATCCTACATCATCAGCACAACACAGATGGATTTTGGCAACTACTGTTACTTCACCAAGTGGATTGAAGCCATTCCGACAAGGCAAGCTACCGACACGGTAATCATTCAGTTTTTAGAGTCCAATATCTTGCCTCATTTTGGTTGCCTTCAAAAGATTATTACAGATAATGTAGCAACATGTACGTCAAAGAGAATGGTTGAGTTTTGCAATAAATACAATATCACATTGGGTCATTCCACAGCATGCTACCCGTAGGGCAATGGACTAACTGAGTCTTCAAATAAATCCTTGGTAAACATTATTAAGAAGATGTTGGAAGCAAACAAAAATAATTGGCATTTGAAGCTTGTCAATGCTTTATGGGTCAACAGACTGAGCAGTAAGAAATCAATAGGTATTTCACCTTTTGAGTTGGTATATGGTAGTGATACAGTGTTCCCCACATCCCTTGCAGTCCCGGTCATGAGATTATTGTAGGAAGTTGGCAGTAAAGAAGATGATATTCAGTGTCAGATTAATCAAATGATTCACCTTCAACAAACAAGAGAAGAGGTTTCCCAAAACACTTTCCAGCTACAAGAGAAGATAAAGAAGATTTATGACCGCAAAACCAAGGCATAAAAGTTTCAGCTGAAAGATGTAGTGCTGTGATGGGATGCACGAAATGAAGAAAAATGAAAGCATGGTAAGTTTGACAATCTATGGAAAGGACCATATAAATACTTAGCCTATCGAGGACAGAATGCATTTTTATTAAAGGAAATGGATGGTCAAGAATGCTGAGGAGGACCAGTGAATGGAAGGCTCCTAAAAAACTACTATTTCGGATGCAGTCTATTGAAGGTTCTTCACCGTCATTGTATATACCAGTTTGATTTCCTTGCAACATTTGAAGTACAATGTCATTTGAGCATGGGGCCTAAAGTGAAGGCTATAAAGCTTAAATGATTTGTGTTGAGTTTAGTTGGTTTTTGAGTCAGTTTAGAATCAGTTGTGAGTCAGTTTTCAGTTTGTATCGAGTCATCATTCTTCAAAAATTTCAAAAGAATTTTCAGTCTTTCATTTGTTTTACCGTATTGGCCCAATTAGCTAGGCACTTTGTGTACAGTGTTCTTGATGCCTCCAAGGAGCTGCCATCCCCAATAAGGCCAATGTTAGTGTTAGTATATGCATACTTCCATTAGGGATCAAATCTTCTCTTTGCATTTTCATTTTAGGTGTCTCATACTGAATTTTTAATCATTCCATTATGTCATGTTAAAATGGTCCACTGATGGTTGTCTTCTTCTCTGAAAATCAAATATTCCCTCATGAGGTAAATTTGCTGACCCATCTCCATCTTGTATTCAGTTGAGATTTCAAATATATTACTTTATATGTCAAGGTAGTTGTCTTTCCATTAGGTTTTAGGTTCCATGTCCAAGGTATTTCCATTAGGTCTTAGGGTCCATTTCCAAGGTCAAGAGCATGATTTCAAGTGTAAATAAAGGACAAAAAAGGTATGAGAATGACCAATAAACAAAGAATAATTGTCAATAAGTCATAATGATTGTATAAAGATCAATTTTCACTGTTGTAATTTTCATCTCAAAAACATGTTTTTGAGATGAAAATAGAGTATTTTAGTTTTCTTATATTTTTTGATGTAATTTAAGTCATTACATGTAATAATTGTTCCCATTGCTGCCCAAGCATGTCTCCTTGCTACACGAAATGAAACCATTGAAGAAATAAGTTCAATCAAAGCATCATCCACCTATCGAGAGAAAAGAAGGGTCAGAAAGTAAAAAAGGCATTAAAGTGAGAATTTGAAAAATGATAAAGAACTTTAGAAAGTGGGTATGCATACTCATAAATTAAAGTCAATTCAAGTATAAAGCCTCTCAAGACACTCATGAAAGCCTCATTTGCACTCTAGCACTCTCACAACTCCTTAGCAAACAAAAATTGGCGATTTTAAAGTGAAGTTGGGCAAAATAGAGCAAGAGGACACGTTCAACAGGGTTGCTGCACGTTTAGCCTAGTTGTTGCACTCCTGTAAAGGTTGCTCCACATTGGTCAAAGATCCCAATGTTATTTAAAATGGCACTGCACTCTTGTAGAGGTCCCTACGCATTTGACTAGGTCACTGCATGTTTGACCAAGTCACTGTGCATTCTCCTGGAAGGAGCTAAAATGTGCTAGAAACCCTCCACCGCCACCAAGTTTCCATGTTGGTCATCATATACTTTAGAAAATCAGGTTGGTGGAAAATTTACTTACTCCTTCCCTCCATTATTCACCTACATAGGGTTTACGTTGTTTGTTATTATTCCTAAGATCAAACCCTAGTCATACATTCCCACCATCTCAAAACTCATTTCCTAGCTTTCATCACTATTTCCCCTTCACTTAAAGAATATCCCCTATCACCTGCCTCATTCCACACATCCTCATCTCCTCCTCATCATCTCTCCTCACATCATTGCACATTTCCCATACCCATAGTCCATTCTACCATTTCCCTAGGGTTTTGATAGCAAAAAATCATGGCAGAAGAGGAACACCAATGTTAGAGTGAGGAAGAAACAAAACAGAGGAGGAAATATAAGAAAGGAGGAAAAATTATCAGATATGAGCCAGCAAACACCAGAAAACTCATGGCATCTCCCATCACTGTCAGAATCTTCAAACATATGGGTTGTTTCAAGTTTTGTGGGAAGGTGGAAAGGACATAGCATCATTTTGAATTGACTAGACATTTCATCATCAACCTCCATGACAACGAAGCAACCCTTGCTAGTGTCACCTTTACCATATCTTCTTCTATCATATCAGCTATTACTAGGATCCCAGATGTTGGGGAAAAATGTTTTAAACAGGTAGATTTGGATTACTGCTACTATGAGCCATATCTTAAACCAAACCACAAGAATGAAAGAAGGAGGATTTTTCCTTTCTCTTACCTCCTAGATGGATATGTTCCTATGATTGAAATCATCATGAAGTACTTCACATGTGAGGGCAGGTTTTCTAGGCTCTATTCCTATCGTATTCGGTTACTCATGCATTCCACAAGAGTTAGAATGCTCAATCTGCCCTACTATCTTTACCTGGATATTGATAAGATTTCATACATTTCCCAAAGAAAAGATCGTGATCATCAAATGCATAGCATATCTCACCATTCTCTCTTCAAGCTGATAGTCCTACACCACCTTGGTCAGCTTAACATTGCATGGGACACTTTCATATCCATTGATATTTTCACAGTCCCACCTATTCAACATGGACAAGAAGCCCCTTCATCCTCTCATCCACACACCTCCATTCCTCTACCTTATCCTATAGATCATTCATCTTCATCTCATGAGTCAGCCACACCATCACCTCCATCATCAGCTTTTCATCAGCCTATTCATTCACTTGGCCAAGATAAAGGAACTGAGCAGGAGCATATTGAGCATGGTGAGAGCAGCAAGCCCAAAAGGGTTGTTTTAGGTACCTTGGCACATACCTATCAGAGAGGGCATAGGAAAGTGTTTTTCCCACTGATTGTGGGAGCGACCTTTCCTTCTTCATCAACAAAGCAGGTACATAAGGGTAAGGAAAAAGTTGTAGAGGCAAAGGTCCAACAGCGAGAGGAATACCTCCATGAGATAGAGCATGATTTTCAATTAGTTGAATCTGATGAACATGGTGATAGTAAAATCACAAATATTGTCATGAAGGAGAAGAATGCACCCATTAGAGATCTAGAGGTCAACTTTCAAAGGGCCAAATGGATCATTTCCTACTATGAGAAGGAAAATAGGAAGTTTGAGGTAAAAAATGAACTCATGGAGATTCAGCTCAGAAAGGCAAAGAGAGAGGATGAAAAGGCAAAGGCCTTACTTGATAAGGCATATGGACAATATGGCGAGCCACTTGATGGACAAATTACAAGAAGAAGGCCAAGGACTAGAGGCCTAAAAAGAGGCTTGGAGTAGGAAAGGAAAAGGGAGGAAGAAATGGCCAATCAGATCACCTTGAATGAGAAATTTTCCAAGATGGTAAATGAAAACCAAGAATATTGGCTTGAGAAGGTAAATGATCATCTAGAGAACCTCCTAGGCAAGGCCAAGAAGGACAATTATATTCAAAGAAGGATAGTGAAGCATTATGCTATGAGAGACAAAATTGCAACAACCAAACTCAAAAGAGGTCATGCAAAGATTGAGGCTTTGACCAAGCAAAAGAAGAAAAAGTGGTTGGATATCCTTGCCGAGGAATCACTCCATGCCTCAAACATCTAGCCATCACCAGCTCACCAATTTTGGCCATTTTTGAACTTTTTTAGCAAGATATGTTTTTCTATGTTTTTTGAAGAAATTTTGGCATAGTCAGCATGGTCAAATGCATAACACCTAGGATGTTGTGCTTTTGTTTGGGGCATCCAATGATAAAATGGTCAAAATTTTTGGATTAAGAATGATGAGGAAAATCATCTTGTACTTTTTCTAATAATTTGGAGCAAAAGTGGTCAGCCAAAAGGGTCAAGAACTACCAAAAAATCACCTTTATGCCTCTTTTCTGACTTGGTTGCTACGTGTTTGAGCAGTCTTGGGAGATTGCAATTTTGGAGGGGTAAATAAAGCCCATTTTGAAAACCAAGGGAATTTCAGGAAACTAGAAATCATAACCTTTCCAATGGGCTATCCTGGGAAATATTTTGACATCGGGAAGCCATTCAAAAGTTAGCTTTAAGAGGACAATGCAGATTTAGCAGGGTCACTGTGCATTTGACAAATTGTCCAGTTTTTCATTGTTTTGTCCCAGTTTTCACTTTAACCATGGAAAATCATGATTTTATCTTTCTAATTGATCATTTAATGTAATTATGATGCTTCTAGAGCTTACTAGGGCATATTCATTAGGTAAAACAAGTTCATGAGGTGTAATGTATCAGTTTGTTTGGTTGGGGATGAGTCACTTTGACCACCCTATTTTCTTGTTTGCAGTTCTGATCTTGTTAGAAATAGCTGCATTTCCCATGGATTCAACCCATTGAGCTTAGGATGAGTTTTTTCGGTTCTATATGATGATTTTCCTTAATCATTGTATGGGTTGGACTTAGTGGGATGCTTATGCTTTGAAGAGACATCATTTTGTATTAGTTTTAGCAGGAGATTAATGAAAAGTTGCAGCTATTTCTTTGGGATCCATGTGGTATGATGTTCAGTTCAGTTTTTCTTATGTTTTCATGTTTAAAAAGGTATTTTTGACTCCACTTCATCATTTCATTACCTTTATGTGAATGGATACAAGTCTCAGAGGTAGAATCCATATCTTTATGCTCTATTTTGGGTAGACATTTCACAGTCTATGTTTTCTTCAGTTTAGGACGAATCCATGTTTAGCACATGCTCTTTCTAGCTCCTCACCTGACTTTGAATCACTTCACCCATCAAACCATAGAGTGATGAGCCTTGTACCTACCCTTCCCCATAAAAACCCTGCAATTTTGACCCAATTTCCTTGCCCAAACTATCCGGCTCCTCCTGATCTAGCAAAACCCCTTCAAATCAAATCAAATCTTGTGCTACTATACCTAGCCTAATATTATTTTCCTGATCCAGTCATCTTGGTTGAGATCCTTATGGGAAGAGCCCTCTCCTAGCCTAGTAGGGCTAGCTACTTGGCTAAGCATGGTTTGTGGTTACCCTGGCATTTTCTTCCTTCAGCCTAAGGTTCAATCTAGGTGATAATAGTTATGACCCTCAAAAGTTGATGTACCAATTTACCCAAATAGGGCCCACAGTTTTGGTGCTTCATCTCATACATTTAGGTTTTTTTATGTTTGGGGTTTTCCATTGTTTCTCAACAATATATAGGCCTTTAAGCCTCATTGTAACATGGTTCAGAGGCATGTAGCTGACACATCTCTTCCTAGAGATATGCTACCATCATTCGAGATAGTATATTTCCATTATGTTTGTACACATATTTTAGTATTTTGATATTAATTAAATGAAGTGTTATTTTTGTTGCATCTCTATATCTATGGTTATATTTGTAATTTGTTGTGTTCCTGTTTAAGTTTAGATCAGTGATATCATAGCAGTCTGCTCTTTCTCTATTTTTCTTTGCATTTCTCCAATGAGGTCAGGGCATATGGAGTTAGGATTCGATCTGGTCGAATCTTTGCAAGACCAGACTCGCAAACCCCAATGACCTCCCATGGGAGAAGAAAAGAAATAAGAGTGGGTAAGATATCCTTTCAAAATATTGCTCGAGGAATCCCTCGAGTGACAGAGGAATGCAACAATGGATAAATTTGCCCAGATCCTTCAATGACTACCCATAGGCGATGCATCTTCATCTAGAAACAATTATAGAGGTGCAACTCCGCTCAAGATATAAGTTAACTTTGATATTCCCATATTTGAGGGCCAAATAGATGCAAATGTTATAGATAAATGGTTAAATATGTTAGAAGGATATTTTTTTGTTCATGAATTTTCCAATCAGGAGAAGATTACTTTTGCACTTCTCAAAGTCACCGCACATGTAAAGGACTGGTTGGAAACCTACTGTGAACAAAAGGAGCAGGGGGAATCCTCACCATTTTCAGTGCACCCACCTAGGATTCTTTTCAAGACACCATCAAGGAAGAATATTAACCTGTTAGGAGCTATGAATACAAATACATGAAGTGGAGCACGCTACGACAATGAAGGGGCCAAGAGGTGTCTAAGTTCAAAAATGTTTTCCATACCCTTCGCACGAAGCTATGTATCAATGATTCTGAGCAACATTTGGTAATAAAGTACCACAACTTTTTACATAAGTACATCTAGGATGACATCGATTTCCTGGACATCTCCTCACTCAGCACAACGTACTAATACACTATCAAGATTGAGTAGAAGTTTAAATAGAAGAAGCAATACTTTGGACCTACAAATCCAAAGCAAGGAAAATGCACCCCCAAACCACAAAGCAAAGGACAAAGCCAAGGCAGGGTGACCTAGGATACCACACTAGATCTGCAAGAAAAGAACAACACCATGAATATAAAGAAGGACATGGGAAAATGGTGCAAGTTCCATAATATTTCCACTTACAACACAAGTGAGTGTCAGGCCAAGCAGGCACTGGTGGCCAAGTTGAAGGATTCTGAATTAGACGCGTGTTTTGACTTTGAGATAGTACCCGATAAGGGGAATGAAAAAGAGAAGCAAATCATTGACGAGAGCCCAGTGCCATTGTGGCCACCACCAAGATCCAGAAGAATGAGCTTGAAGATTGAGAGGAAAGGGTATGCCTCTTCCACTCATAGATGTGGGTGAAGGGTTCTCCGCTACAGTTCATTGTCGATAGTGGGATTGAAAGAACCTCATTTTAGTAGAGGCCATGGAGTGGTTGGGTCTACCGACTACACCACATTGACAGTCATACACCATCAGGTGGCTTCACCAAGGACAATATCTCCAGGTCAGCCAGTTGTGTCACCTTCCCTAGAACATCAAGCCCTTCAAAAATGAGGTATTGTGTGATGTTTATCCTCTTGAAGTTTGTGATGTATTATTAGGAAAACCATTCTTGTGGAAGAGAAATGTTGTATATGAGTATAGACCTCACTCTGTGACTATTAATTTGGCCAATAAGTTGTACAGGATATCAGGGGTAGCCTGGCCTACCGTTATCTCTTTGATAACTGCAAAGAAATGCAATAAGATAATTTCCTAGACCAAGAAATTTGTTTTCCTTATGATTCACCCTCACGGAAAGAAGAAGTTTGTGGCCACGACTTCCAGACAGGGCTCCTCCACACATCAACAGCATATGGACAAGGTTTTGGGGGAGTACAAGGATATTTTTCACCTTTCCTACAGGTGTACCTATGCACTGTCAAGTCAAGCACTCTATCAACTTGACATTGGGCGCATCACTACCCAATGGATCGATCTATCGACACACTATTCTAGAGAATGATGAGATCAAGAGGAAGATTCAGGAACTATTGCAGAAAGGGCACATCAGGCTAAGCTCATCACCCTATAGGAGCTTGATTGTAATGGTATAGAAGAAGGATAGGACCTAGAGACTTTGTATTGATTATCAGGTGTTGAACAAGATCACTATCTGGAATAGGTACCCAATCTCGTGGATTGATGACCTTCTAGAACATCTCAAGGGAGTCAAATATTTCAGAAAAATTGACTTGAAGTTAGGTTATCACCAAGTTCCTATTGAACCCTCCGATGTGTGGAAGACTGCCTTCAAATCCAAGGAGGGCCTTTTTGAAATTTTGGTCATGCCTTTCGGGTTGACAAGTTCCCCCACAACCTTCATGATATTTATGGATGAAATCTTATGACCCTTTACCAATGCATTCGTGGTGATGTATTTAGATGACATATTTATCTTCATCCTGAGTTTGGAAAAGCACCTCCACCATATTCGACAAGTCCTTCAAACCCCATGAAAACACAAGTTGTGTGCCAATTTGGAGAAATTCACTTTTGGCTTGACCCAATATATGGGGTACATCATTGATGAGTAGGGTGTGCATGTGGAGCCAACCAAGATACAAGTCATTCGGGATAGGCCAGCCCCAACTACTCTAACAGAGCTCCACAACTTTCTAGGTCTTGCCAATTTGTACCACAGGTTCGTGTTTGGGTTCTCTCATATCACTTAACATTTAAGTCAATTCACCAAGGGTGGAGTGAAAGAAAATATTTTTTGGTTTGAAACCTAGTAGAAGGCATTTGCCAAGTTGAAGTGTCACCTCTGCTCTGCACCAATGCTCACATTACCAAACCTACAACAACCATTTGAGATTGAGACAGGCACCTTCGACTATTCTATTGGTGTAGTTCTTACTCAACAAGGGCATCCTGTGGCTTACCACAGTGAGACACTTTTAGATGCAGTTCGAAACTATCTCACTTATGACAAATCATTTTTTTCCATTGTGCATACCTTTCATCAATGGAAGCATTACATTCTAGGGAAGGAAAGATTCATCCACACAGACCACTGGCCCCTGCAGTTCATAGAGACACAAGGGAATTTTCATAATGATTTCCATCATTAATGGTCCATATGCCTGCAACAGTTCCATTTTAACATTAAGTACAAGAAGGGAAGAACCAATAATGTTGCAGACTGCCTCACCCAAACATCATCCATTGCGTTGATCACTATGCTTGACTCTTATGGGCACGAGACTTTGGGGTGGCTGCATATTTACATCTTTACAAGAGCTATCCATTACTCGGCAACACGTACCAAAAACCCTTGGAAGGTAAGAAAGTTCCAAAATTTTGCCTCTAGGATGCACTGTTATTCCACATGGGACATATTTGTGTTCCTTCAAGTGAGCGTTCCAAGATGATTTGGGAGGCGAACTACAGTCGGGTCGTTGGACATTTCAAAGTAGAGAAAACAATAAAAATACTACTGAAGTGTTTTCATTGGTTGAACCTTCATCAGGATCATTAGGGGAATTTTGAGGTCTAAAATGAACCTCCTAAAGAAATTATAAAATAGTAGAGGAAATAATAAATAAAATTACATTACATCATCAAATTTTAGAGGGAAAAAGGAAAAATCTATTTTTCAACTTATATTTTCAACTTATCTCCTTATGGGTTTGCTCAAATTTTGAGCAGAAACACTTGTTGGATGAAAAGTTTGATTCCTCATCCAAGGAGTACCCATTTTACATACTTTCAATGGACCTTATTACATTAAAACTTAGAAATACATGAAATATTTGATTGCAATCACATTTTTTCATGTAGTAGGAATTTAATTTTGTATCCAATGAGTACTCCTATTCAAAATTTGAGTAAAACCTTGGGGACATAAATTGAAAATAAGAGTTGAAAAGAAGTTTTATTATTTTATTATTTCTAACCTTTTTACTTTTTTACTCTAGAAATGGTGATTCATCCCCCATGGTTGACATCATCATCTAGAATCCTATTGGTTCTTATAAAGTTTATTTGTGTTGTGATTTTTCTTAGGAGACCCATTTTAGACATCAAAATTCCCCTAATGGTTGGGAAGTACATTATATCTTGCACCATCTGCAGCATTGCCAAAGCAACCATCAAGAAGCAAGCCCTATATACTCCTTTGCCTACTTGCATTCTGCCTTGAGAATCCATCTCCATGGATTACATGTCAGGCCTTCCTTCTACTAAGCATGAAAATAATTGTATTTTTGTGTTCGTCGATAGATTCTTTAAGATGTCAATCATGGCAACCTGCAAGAAGAGTATCACAATAGAGACCACTGCTAGGCACTTCTTTGAGTGAGTGTGGGTACATTTTTGGATCCCACATTCCATTATCTCAGATTGGGATAGTAGATTCCTAAGTGCATTTTGGTCAAGGCTCTCGCTAATGTTGGATACCAAACTTATTAAGTCCATGACTTTCCACTCGAAATTGATAGCCAAACAAAGGTTGTGAACATGATGATCATATGCATTATGCAAATGTACAACTCGAAGCATCCATGCACATGGGATGAAAGCATCCCCTATGTCCAACACAGCTACAACAGAGCTCTTCGTAGCTCAACTAGCCACAACCCCTTTCAGGTGGGGTTGGGATTCCTACCACTATGTCCCATTGATGTGGTCATACCATTTGTAGCTACTCAGGTAGATTCAACTCATGTCCATTCTAAAGGTGATAGGGCTAACAACTTCATTGATGCATTGAGCACATCCACTAGCAATTCATTGACATATTGGACAAAGCCAATGCTAAATACAAGCAATGTCATGATCAACATCAGGTGCCACACAAATTCCATGTGGGAAACAAAATTTGGCTACATTTACAAAAGGAGCGCCTCGGTGGGCCCCACTGCAAGCTTCTCCCACTCCAATATGGGCCTTACACCATCGCTAAGGCTTCAAGGGACAATGCTTTCGAGCTCATTATTCCACCATTCCTTGGCCTGTGATGATGCTCATCATTGGGTAAAATATATGGACCTTAATATGCCTCCAAGATTACTAAAATCAACTCTTCTCATAATTCCTTACATGCTTTAATTATATTTTTCCTAATGAGATGAGTAAAAGTAAGATGTTATGTCTAGTGGTCTAATGTGCATTGATTACAGATTTTTGGGAGAAAATTATGGAAAATTATGGCTAATTTAGGTTCAAGAACTTGAACGAGACAAGAAAGAGAGATTATAGGAGATGGATCTTGCTCATTAAATGTTCACTCGTTCGAAGATCCCTCAATCAAATCACACTAGTTCGGAGTTGCAGGCAGCCGAGTCATGAGGATCATTGGCAGCCGAGTGAGTGATAATTAACAACTAGTTTCTCTTGAGATTGGGAGCCAAACCTCAACAGATTTAAGGAAGTTGCTAGAAAATTCAGTTGTATAAATAAGGAGGCCTAGAGCCTCAGTAGGATTTAGATTTTTTTATGGAAGATAGCTAAAATCTTTTAAGTTGAAGGATTGTGGCAGGACATTGTTATGTATTTTTTTGATATGCTAATGAAATGAGCATTCCCTTGACCCAACACTGAGTTGACTCAGAAGGTTGAAGCTCTTGGGTTAGGGCCAAACCCTAGCAGCAAAGGCTCCTATTACTATATTTGTATGCTTAGGTTACCTTATAGATTCCTTGTTAAATTGATTTTGGCATTATTACATTGCAAGTATTGGTGAATTTGATTAGTTTTCTTCTATTTGTGCATAGATTTAAAAGTAGCTTTAGAGAGATAAATAAATGTCAAAAAGGTTGATAACAAGTGGATCTTGCCTCATTCCTCCCTTCAAGGACCATGGTTTGAGGATAAAATCATCATTCAACCCAAAAAAACAGAATTGTGGTTTCTTATGAAATTTAGGGTTTTTCTGCTAACTAGGTTAGCAACTTTCAGTTTTGAAAGATAGGTTGCAGTTGCCATTTTTGATATCTTCAGTTTTATATTAGATTTCATGGTGTTTTCACAATAGGCTACAAGAATTTCCATGCATGAAATAAGAAAATAAATGATGAAATTTTGTTTTCCTATGTTGTTGTAAACCTTTCTTGTTTTGACATGATTTATGCGTAAATGCCAACAATGGTGTGTATATTGTAGGAGTTTCAATAGTGAAGGAATACTTCATATCAATAGCCTCAGCCTAACCTTACTCATCCATGATTGCCAAAAGCCACTATGTTCATAATCCGGGTTATCATTCTACAAGGAGAGCTTTCCATGCTTCTTGAGCAAATCCAACCATCATGCAACTTTGGTTTGAGCTTTGAGGGAGTCCTAACCACTTCCTTACTTGATTCCTTCCATCACTCACCTTCCCAGAGCCTTATACCACTATCCAAATCACTCATGCTTTCGGCCTGTTCTTGTAGGAAAACAGGGGATCCTATAGGTGCATTAGGACATCATGTAGGACAACATCTAGTGTCCTGTTTTGAGCCTGATTTGTGAGAAATGCATCACAAAGCTAGGAGAATACCCCTGCTTGCTTCCCAAGCCATCTGACCCATCACAACCATCTCTCTCCACACCTAACCCACTTGCCATACAATCAAGAAGGATTAGCATTCATGTTTTCACAAAAAAGACAAAAGGAAAAAGGTTGTTATTCTTATTCATATGCACAACAGTTAAGTATTTCATTAGACTAGATTGCATGCTTCAGTTAGTTAGGGTTTCACATGTGTTAGCTTAGAATTCTTTTGAATCAAGGTATCCGTTGACAGTGCTAGACCTGCCAACATGTCAAGGGTGATCTCCCCGGTAAGATGTCCCAATTAGACCTCATACCGTTTGGTGTAGGAGTCCCAGCAGTGGGTCATATGGTAATGCCTTGATAGCGATTTCGCATAGAGGAAAGTAAGATAACTCTATTGGTAGAAAGGGTGTGACCGCTGTAGTGAGTCAACGAAGGTGCATGAGAGGTTCTAACACAGGTGGGTTAAGATGAGTGTTCCCCTTGGAAACCTTTAATAGTACTCATATAGGAAGGGAACACACGAGCAAAGATGCATCACTAGCTAGAAAGAAAGTCAGTTGGCAATCCAAAGTGATGGTTAAACCAACAACACATCTGCAATAAGATTCATATAATTGCATACAAAATAGTTCATACACAACTACGTAAGTTAAACAACATACATTGCTACAACAACTGGAACAATCCAATTACAATAAAAAAATATGTAAGAAAACTTGTTGGCTCTTATTATATAAAGAAGTGTAAGTTCCAGTCATACAATACATCCATGCAAACCCACTAGCCCCAATACTGGAATGTTATAGCCACATCCGCTTGCTCCTCCAAAGATATGAACTAGCTCTATCAAGTGGAGCAGCCAAGGGGCATTATAATACTATCCAAGCTCTCCCCAAGATAGTCTTATTGGAATCTTGGCTGACCAAAAGCCTATATAATGAGTTATGAGGGACTATTTATAGCAAAGAGTGGGGTGGTCCTTAAGATTCCCCTTTGTGACTATTCAACTACCATCATGACTCTTCACCTACTCTATGACTATTACATCAACTATTAACACTTGAATTACACTTGACCTGACTAACATTACAATGCACATGTACCCATGTGAACACAAATGGCTTGAGAAAACCAAACTAGAAATCACTCTGACTTAGACAACCATGGAATTCCAATTCCTCAACATATTCATGTTGATCGATAGTAACATACTAATGCCAAGATATGTAGTCCTTGATGGTGTATGTGTGTTCTGCAATGAAATCTATCTGAAGCCTAACCCTTGCCTCCATAGCATCCAGGTACATTGCTCGGGCTCCTCTATCCAACTCATCTGAAAGCATGTGCATCATTGTATTCAATGTGGCTGAACCAAAAACATACTTGTGCATGATGTTTGCACTGATGGGAAAGTCTAGGCTGGTGGCAATGAACATCAACTCGTCCAAGTATGATTCAAGCTCGAGTCAGACCTATTCTTTGTCTTTGCCTGGGTGAGAGTCCCAAGTGATGGGATTGCATGTGTGCACACCACAACATCCATACTCTTGAATACTTGTGCATGGGAAGCCTGTATGATAGTGATGAACTGTGGGAGTTTCTCATAATTGTGGATTTGACTCCGGATACGTGCTTCTAGCTGAACCGCATTGACCCCCATCATCTTAGGAAATTGAATTGGGGCTCCCTTATACTTCATCATCCATGTTTGCATGTCATCAATAATAGCATGAAAGTTCATCAAGATATATGCTCTTCCAGCACATCACTATTTCCATCTATTGAGAAGGATGACTACCTTGTGCATGGTACTAAACTTGGAGTAAAATGCTTACATAACGGTGTCAAGGGATAGTAATTCATCTAGTATTGCCTTCTTCAATTCAACTCAGGTGGGCATTGTCTCCCAGTCTCCTCCTTGCTTGGCCATTTGTAGTTCCTTTTCCATTCACTCATTCTTAGCTATTAGGAAGCAAACACTTGAGCTAGTGGCTTCGGTATAGACTCTGGTTGAATCGGCCAAGGTAGATGGATGTTTGTGCACATCATTCATGATCACTCATTCCTCAACTTGCGCAGGATATGTATGATCCTCCGGAGTTGACACTCTACGAGACTACACAACTCTATTTTGGGATTCATCAAATGAGATGTTATGCATCTCTTCCTTTGGCTAATCACCAAGGCTCTCAGTGCCTCCTTGGTCATTCGAGACTTGCTCATCATTTGGATTCATTGAAGTGGGCGAGTCGAGCTCTTTGTGGTGAGGCATGTGGTTGGTGTCTTATTCTGACTCTTGTTGCTCCATGTCTACATCCAGTTGTTGAAGTGCTTGTTCTATCTCATGAGCGAAGTCTTGCCCCTGTGATGGTTCACCCTATTTGTCTAATGCCTTTTGTTCAGATGAATCAGCTACTTGTGTGGGTGTTGCTTCGTTAGTTTACACATGTTGCACCCCCTATTGTATCTGCTGCTACTATGCTTCCCTCTCCTTTTTGTGTAGCTCTTGTTCCTTTCAGAGTTGCTCCCTCAGCTCATGCAACTCCTTCTCTGCTTCTTCCATTCTCTTCTTATCCTTTTGCCTTCGCACAATTCACTTATCAAGATGTTTCCTCTTTGCCTCTTGTTGATGGTGCTAGACTTGCCAACATTCAGGGGATCACCCGAGTATGAAGTCCCAGCTAGACCTCACACCATTTGGTGTGGGAGTCCCATCCGGTATGATGGGTTGGCTACCATTGTCTTACGAATTTGCCTTAACTCTTGCTTCTCAGCACAGGAGAGTGGTTCACTTTGTCTTTGAGAAGTGAGGTTCATGTGCCTAGTGAGTGTAAGTGTAATTGTTTCAATGGTCTTTCACTGTGAGGGGAAGAAGGTGAAGGTGAGTTCTAGGTTGAAAGGGATCAATCCCAACTCCACTAGGATTCCACAACACAAAAGGACATACACAATGTCTGGCAGAGCAATCCACTCGGATGCAATAGTCACAACATGCAAGGTAAGATAACACTTAAAGCAGTCACATAATAGTCCAAATGAGTGCAATGGTTATTACAGTAAAGTTCAGGTGAAAGGTCTGTCTAATATTGGGTAGAGAAGTCGACACGAACGAGACAACATTAACACCATATATAACACATTTCCATTAATAGATTACGCACTGCAACAAATGAAACAGTTCAGATGTAGAGCACAGTTTAAGGCAACATGCATTATAAGTGTTAAAGATCAGTCTCACAACAGATACAATACATGTGCGAAAACGTGCTAGCCTGTTAACAAGCTTCTGAATTAAGCGAAATTTCCAAGACACATTGTTACACCATACATCACTAACCCTGTCAGTGGAGCATTGGAGAAACTACTTACTTGTCAAAGAAAGGATTACAGACTCTCTTGGCTATGTGGGAGGAGCTTAGGTGAAAATTCCTTTTCATGTACAAATGAGGGGGTATTTATAGCCAAGGTTGAAACTGACCCTTGAGGCTATTCAACTACCCTCATGACCATTTGACTTCCATTACTTTTTCTTCAACAAGTGGGCCTCTTGGACTTCCATGTTACATCACATTGATTGACAACAAACCCATAGTGAGGATGTGGGTGATGTGACTCAATGTGACTTGACATGACAATGTTGGTACATTTGTGCTACTACTGGAGTGCATGTCAAGCTATAATGTTGTTGGGTGATGGATGTCTTCATGGTGTATCATAGATTCACCTCCACATGGGGAAGTGTGAAAATTCTTTGATGGTCCTTGGTTCACTTGATGAAACTCGAGCATGTTGTTCCTCGCTTGCATGTTGGAAGGCTTGACAGGCTCATCTGTTCGCGAATGTGCATGTTCATTGCGTTCATCCACTTTGCATGCTTCATTCATCTATTCGTTAATGAACATGTCATTATACATGTGCTCTCTTACTTCATCCCATTCATTGTCTTTCCATGTTCGTTGGTGTACCTATACCTGCAATCACTCAGGATGAGATGACATCAAATCCAAAACCTCCTAGTCTACCATGACACATGATCATTTTGGATGTAGGTGACCAGGAGAGGTAGCAATGTTGTGATGAAGGATGATGGCTTCAGGAAACTACTGATGAAAATTGTGCAAGAGTCACTCAGAGATGGAGACAGGTGATCTGATTTAAGAGTGACTGTTTACAAGGTCTAGCTCGCTGGGATGAAAAATTGCGCAAAGTTTGGGAGGAACAGCCTAGGCTACTGGAAGGAATGATAGGCATACTCTACACATTTTTCAAAACGAATGGGTAGTGGGGTTGGACAACTAGATTTGCATAATTTTCAAGAGGAACAGGCCAGGCTACATGAAGGGTCAGTAGGCAAAATTGCACAGTTTTTCCGAGGAACTGCCCGGGTCACTAGCAGTTAGAACTATGCAATTCTCAGAGGGAATTGCCAGTTGGCTACTGGGGTCACTGGTAGCTAGAACTATGCAATTCCCAAAGGGAACTTCCAGTTGGTTTCTTAGAAGACTTGCAACAGAAACCGTGCAATTCCGAGAGGGAATTAGCAGTCTACTGCTAGGGGCTACTAGCAAGGAAAATTGCAATAAGGCCAAGAGGTGGGCCTACTAATCATATCTGCACAATTTTTGAATTGAGATGACTGATGGGTAGTGGAAGGCCTACTCATGAACATTGTGCAATTTCTGAGATGAACATTTGGTTGATTGTCGGGATGATTGACTGAGAAAATTACTCAATTTTCTGAAGGAGACAGGGATGGGCACTTGGTGTCTATTGGCGTGTCTGCGCAATTTCCTTAGTCAGCTAAGCGGGTGAGGTCAATGGCCTCTGTGCAATTTTTGAGGGGAGTCACTCGCAGAGTGACTGTTGAGTCCGACTGTCTGAGTGACAAGCATGAGAGTTGATTGGATTTCTTGAGGGCAGTGTAGCTTGAAAATACTAGCTTGGTGCTTCTGTGCTGTTTTGGTTGATAGTCGATCGATTCAATGGTAGGGTGATGGTCCAGCTATCAGAGGGGAGTCAGGTCATCCAATCCTTCAACAAGACTAAGTGTGTGAACAATCGAAAGATTCATAGGTGATCATATGAACACATACTCGCATGACTTGATGACCAAATGACCAAACCATCCAGACACACATGCTCAACAAGACTGACTAATGGTGTAAGCTACAAGTGCAACACTCATGATTGATTGTTCATTGATCGAGATGACACTTGTGCAACAGTGAATTTGACTCTGTGTGTGAGTGCAAAAGATGCTTTCATAACGAATACAACAAGCACATATGAAGCGAAGAGTTTCAGCATAACCAGAACATGGTCACAAGCATGACTCAGACATCAGCATGGAGAGACTTGAATGCAATGAACAAGAAAGATGGATGCGAGGACTCACATGAGCTCATGGAGTGAACCCAAGTGTGTGCAGTCATCAAGTGAACTCTTCAAGGGAGGCTCCGAAATTGGTGTAGGCCAAAATATTTTAGGGTAGTTGTAGCCTCTACAACACGTCTATAGCCATACTTGCTTTCTCTACAAGTGGATCTGCTCGAAACTTGTAGCTTTTCTCCTCCTCCATGTGATCGACAATCTTCCTCTTGCCTTTGTCGCGCAATGGTATGCTTGCCTCTATTGCCATTGCTACTACTGTTGTTTCTCTGCGTGATGTTTCTTCATATTGCTTCGCTAACCACTCCACAGCAAAGCTTACTAGTTCATTGGGTCTAGAGAAACTGTAGCAATATCTCCATGGGTCCTCCATGGCCTAATGACATGCCCTGCGGATCTAGTTGAACTGAACTCTCATGTAGTGATATTTCACAATGAAATGTGAGTCATATGGATTGTAGCTTTGGAGGTCGAATGGGTACTTCTTCATCAGTTCTGCTTCGACATCTGCTTTCTTGATACTCCAGATCTCATATAACCCAATCCGTAATGGAAGAGTAGGCCAAGGTGCCTTCTTCTTCCGATGCAGTCTAGCTGTCAATCCTGTTGAGATGTGATATGTTACTTCCTGCATGACAAGTATGTCCAAGGAAAACTTTGGCATAACACACAGAGGCTTCTCTGCACTGAACATTCAGACGAAAGTGCCAGACAGTGAGGCATACTAATCTAAAATGCCTATCAATGCCTCCATTGCTTCCTTTGACATGCAGGGTGGATCTTGTTCGAATATCATCTTACACACAGGGGTGAAAAATGATCGGAAAATCATGTGATTACTCCCTTGAAGCTACATTCGGGCAACAACTTGAAATATGTGTTCACATCAGTCTCTACCAGTGACCATGCCAACTCCAAGCCCTAGAAATCCTGTTGGTCACAGACTGCATCTAGGATGTAGGTGGACATGTAAATCCCTACATGCATACCTCTAGGTGACTATCGAGCCTTAGTTACTTGTTCCTTCAACTAATGAGCCAATATGTCAGACCAGTTACATGGTTTTCCTTCTGTAGCCAATTGGTCCAGTGTAACCACTCAAATCTGTGGGAAGTTTTCCGTGCTTTCTTTTCCTTACAGTTGACAAGAAAATATGACCAAGTATTGCTACACCTTCCTCAGTATCTTTGTCTTGTAGATCTTGTGTGGTGTCAACCTAAATCGAGCTAGCTCCTTTATCCAATTCTTCATAATTTCTCTGGAGTTAGCATTGCTATTGGGTAAGCTGAATGGAGTCTTCATGATAGTCACAGGCTCTGACATTTGATACATCTCATCATAATCTTGGTCCCAGAAGGTCGCAAGGTTCGTCCCACTGACACTACTCAAGTTCATCATCTCAAGATACGTGTGAGAGACGGTCCAGTGTATCATGCCCATGCATGGGAATGTGGGATATCTGTATGAAATCTGGTACAAGTTGGACTTGTGAATGTTCACTACACCTGACAGTCTTTGAGGTCTTCTCCAAAGGTCCCTACAATTTTTTCATTGACCTCTTGCCACTTCAGTTTTATGTCCTTTTCTAGATACAACTTTATATCTTCATATATTGGCAAGCGATCCAAAATGGATCTTAAACCCTCTAAGTCTAAGTCTTCAAATATGTTAAAAAAATAAAAACAAAGTATGGTGGAGAAACAATGACAGAATGGCGAAAAACCCAAGTGTAGCAAGGAGCAAAGAAGCACAGCCTTAATGCCCCAAAGTCGTTGGATCTATGGGATCAACGGATGATATTGAATCGCATGTAAATCTGAGAATAGAACTAAGTCAAACTTCAAGCCAGAGAATCAATGGCTATGTCAGCAGGACATGTGGCAACCCGAGAGAGAGTCACAGGTTTCTGGTGATGTCAACGTAGCAGATGAGGTGGCAGTCGGAGATTAGATCATGGCATCAAAGATGTGGAACAAGGTTAAAAGCAGAAAATGTGATTAATGAGGTTAAACATTTTTTACTACTAAACCTGATTAGGCAGTGGACCCGACGGATTTATGAATAAAACAATGAACCTTTTGAGTTCCATGGTAAATGGTATTTCGGGTGAGCTCCAGGCTCCAAGTGGTATTGGAAGGGATTCACCTGATTCCATACACCAGCTGACACATAGCACACTGCAGGAGAGAGAAAACCACTTTTTCGAGCGAGTAATCTCCGTGCAAGTGGGCCACCCAAAATGGCCATCAGCTGTTGGATTAGCGATCATGGATCAGACGATGGAGATTGAGTGAGCTGTTTGATGATTAGGTTGGATGAAAACTATCAGATGAAGGCAAATCAAATGGTGTGGAACGTCAAAGGGCGTTGGTGGATGAGGCATGATAGCCGTTCGATCCATCCGTTTTGGGATTTGTGTCAGAGGAAGGCCGACAATCGGGTCCACCCACACCCACTAGTCCCTTCGTTGGTAAACCATTACAAGTTCCATGAGGGTAACAAAATAGTGTTAAAGATGATGATGAACATAGAGATCCGAGGAGGTCAGAGACAGAGAGTCAGAGAAAATGCACAGCTATGAACAATTGATGAGAGGCACTAGGAGGGAGAGTCTGTGTACTCTTTAGACTCGAGATTTTCAAGTGAAATCCCTGTGTAATATCATTGTTTGTTGTGTTATGGCTTTGATTGAGCTCACACTTGTAAAATTTGTTCTTGAAGACATAATATAGTGGTCAACACTGAAAGCTAGACTAGGAGATGTAGCCAGGAAGTCTAGTGAACTCCTTGATTATTTGTTGTGTTGATGTGTTGAATTGTTATGTTTTCCAATTGTTAAATGTCTGTATTATTCACAATATTTTCAATCCATTGCACTAAATAATATAGGCATTCCTGCACATGAGTCTATAATACCTTTTCTTCTTGATTTAGTATCCATTTTGGATCAAGTGGTATCAAAGCCATAGGTTTTGGTTTTATTAAGGTTAGACAAGCTTGTGCTAGATTTTGAATGCTAACTAGATTAAAGCTCAGGCTAGGAGAAGGAGAACTTGTTGAGGCTAATCCAGATATTAGAAGAGTCTATTCTCAAAGGAGAATGGTAGAAGAAGCTCCATTGGGATCAGAATCTCAATTTATAGAAAGTTTTAAGACACTCCAAGCCATGGTGGAAGAAATATATCTGGAATTTAAGAAGGGTCAAGGTGAAAACACTTCAACACCTAAACCAAAAAAAGGAGAAGAGGAAACTTTTCTAGTTGCCCCTCCAGAAGACAAAGGAAAAGGAGGAATGACTCCTCCACCATCTCCTCCACCATCTCCTCCATCATCATCCTCGTCATCATCATCTTCTAGCTCTTCTAAGAAGAAGAAGAAAACTTCCTTAATCAAATTAGGTGTGAAGTTTGATTTGCCAATTTAAGATGGAGAAATCAATGCAGAAAAGATAGATAATTGGATAAGACACATTGATGTATATTGCAGGGTATAGAACATTGATTCAGAAAGGAAGACGATTCAGCTGGCTAGCCTTCAAATTGGAGGAACTTCACTAGTATGGTGGGAAGGCAAGACACAAGCTGGTCTGCAAAAAAATGGTAAAATAATTTCTACCTGGAATGAATTTGTTTCTTCTATTAAAAATAAATTCTATCCTTTAGCTTACATGCAGCAGAAAATGATGAGTTAGCAAACTCTTCGTCAGTTGAAGGGTCAAAGTGTACAATGTTATACTTAGGAATTCAGAAAGAGAGATTTAACTCTAGGTATATCATTAGACTCACCTGAGACTTTATTGAAGTATATAGGTGCTCTTTATAGCTATTTAAAGCATACTATTCTCATGTTTAATTCCACTATCTTAGATTATGTATCAGTTCAAGCCACATATCTAGAAGCTAGAGGTAGGAATGTAAAACCAGAGGTTGGGGGATCATCTAAATATTCTGTAAGCAAGAGCAAGGAAAAGAAGAAACTGAAATGGAAGGAGAGGAAAGAAGACACTGTAAAGAAGGATAAACCTTCATACACTCATTTCAAGAAAGAAGGACATGATGAGGCACACTGCTAGTTTTTGCATCCAGAACTGAAACCTAAGAAGTTCAGTGGAAAGGAGAAGAAGAATGATGTTGCTATTCAGCAAGACTTGGGATCAGATTCAGACGATGAAACAACATTTGTAGCCACAGGTATTAAAGGGAAAGATTCTGAATCATGCACAAGTAATTCTACACGATCTGTTGATAATGAAAATAATGAGAGGGAAAGAAATGAGATTTTTCGTATTAGACTGATTTCTAAGCATAATAAGATTGATACTTTATTTGATAGTGGATCACAAGTAAATTTGATTTTTGAAACAATTGTAAATAATTTTGGATTACAAGCAAAACCTCGTGAGAAGCCATATCCATTAGGTTGGGTGTGTGATAAAGAAAAGCTACAAGTAACGAGACAATGTAAACTTAGGTTTGCTATTGGATCAACATTTTTAGATGAGGTTGAATTAGATATAGTTCCATTGGATATATGTGGTTTTGTTCTGGGAAGTCCATACTTGTATGATAGAAAAGCTATTTTCTATAGAGTTGAGAATAAGTATGAACTCACTAAAGATGGAATAGAATATATTGTAAGAGCTCATAAACTCAAAGGTAATTATTCTCTCATAAACTCAGGACAGATGAAAAGAATTGTGAATTCAAGAAAGAAATTTTTACTAATGGTTGTAAAGGCAAAGGATCCTAATAAATCCAATGCATTTGAAGCTTGTGATTCTAGACATAAAGATGATTTAGTTAAAGTTGTTTCAAAGTATGATGTTATATTTCAAGAACCTAAAGGTCTACCACCCAAGCGAGAAATAATACATGATATTTATTTGCAACAAGATGCTCCATTACCTAACATTGGAATGTACAGGTTGTTAGCTTTAGAGAATGCAGAGATAAAGAAGAAAGTACAAGAATTGCTCGATAAAGGGTTTATATGACCAAGCACGTCACCATGTGGATCTCCAATCATGTTGGTGAGAAAGAAAGATGGTTCGTGGAGAATGTGCATTGATTACAGAGCACTAAATAAAATAATGATCAAGAATCATTATCCTCTTCCTCGTATTGATGATTTATAAGATGAATTAAAAGAAGTTTACTTTTATAAGTTAGATTTACCAAGTGGCTATCGTCAGGTCAGAGTTGCAGAATAGGATGCATGGAAGACTGCTTTCAAGATAAAGCAAGGATTGTATGAATGGTTTGTTATGCCTTTTGGCTTCACTAATGCTCCTGCTACATTTATGAGAGTCATGAATGATGTACTCAGACCATTTATTGATGATTTTGTAATTGTTTATTTAGATGAAATTGTTGTTTTTAGTAAGACATGGGAAGACCATGTAAGGCATGTGAAGCTGACTTTAGATGTTTTAAAAAGAGAGAATCTCTATGTAAAACTGTCAAAATGTGAATTTGGCAGAACATCTTTAAATTTTTTGGGTTATATTGTAGGCGGTGGTGAATTGAAGATAGATCCCTCTAAGGTTGAAGTCATTGTGAACAGGCCTAAACCAAAATCTGCTACAGAGGTTAGGAGTTTCCTAGGGGTAGCACAATACTAGAAAAAATTTATTGCTAACTTTTCTTTGATTGTAGCTCCATTACATGCTTTAACGACATTGAAACATGTGTTTAAGTGGGGAGGCAAACAACAAAAAGCCTTCGACACCTTTGTTAGCACCTAAATCCACCTCAGGCTAAAAGAAAGCAAAATTTAGGGTAACCACAAACCACGCTCAGTCTGGTAGCTAGCCCTACCAGAACAGGAGAGGGCTCTCTCCGAGTCACAATCAACGAATAGATGAACGACAAGGATTGAGGTGACTTTCAAACGGACTATTTATCTTAGGATAGTAAGTGAAAATGAATATAAGGAGTGATTTTTATGAATGACTGTGTTTCTGGGATGTTATGGGACCATTGGACCTCAATGAACAGAGAACTTAACATAAAGTCACAGATTATTTCGTGAGGCAATGTAGGCGGAAAGCGTAGCAATTTTAGTTTTAAGATATGGCGGAATGGAGAGATTGATTAAGAAGGTGAAAAGGGCATGGACAACATGAATCCTTTTCAATAGAAGAATGAACAATGTATATGAAATTTTCCCACAGGTAGAGCAATAGAATTGAATTCTACCTAATCTCACTCGAAAAATTTCACTAGAAATGAATACGAAATGAAAGTATGTAACATAAAAAAGAAATGGAGAGATTGATTAAGAAGGTGAAAATGGCATGGGAAACATGAATCCTTTTCAAAAAAATAATGAAACACTGCACATGAAATTTTCCCACAGGTAGAGCAATAGAATTGAATTCTACCTGATCTCACTCGAAAAATTTCACCAGAAATGAATACGAAATGAACTATGAAACATAACAAGATACATATGAAACATAAGAGACACACTTGCTACACTCACAACCACAGGAATCTCATGAAATAGAGCCGCTGCCTCTCATTAATTCTCTGTAAAAATATACAGTGCAGAAACAAAGTTTCTTTCCCACAATCTCCCAGAAGTTACAAGCCAACCAACCAATTGCTTTGCAAATGATTTGCATACAATATATAGAATGTGCCATGAAGAGATAGAACACTGAAGGGTCACAAAATGAAGGTGGAGAGCCAAACATCAGCTATAGGTGCAACACCACAAACATGAAAAATGGCTTGGGTGACCCTTTGCCTTCCTTTGCCACTTGTATAACTAACCATATGGAGTGAAAATATTTATAAAACCGTTGCGCTCCTCCTCTTGTGCATTGCGCTCTTTTCCAGATGACTTTTGGAGGTCTTCCTGGTGTCCAAATTGAGCACAGGATAGCTCATTGGAAAGCCTATCCCGTCTATTTTCGAACCCCACTAGAATTTGGGAAGTTGGAGTTCATTTGCCTTGTCAAAAATCAAATCTCGCAAGACTGGGTGAACTGTGCCAAATGAGGCTGCCTCAAGGCAGAGTGCTGTTGCTGTCAACTTTTGAATGCCTTACTCAACCCCAAATTGAGCTCATGATAGCTCCTTGGAAAGGTATTTGAGTATACATTCCAACCCAGCTAGAATGTTTCAATTTAGATTTCATTTTCCCTGTCAAAAATAAAATCTCCCAAGACTGGTCGAACTGTGCCAAATGAGGCTGCCTAAAGGCAGAGTGCTGTTACAGTCAACTTTGGAATGCCTTCCTCAACTCCAAATTGAGCTCAGGATAGCTCATTGGAAATATAATTGTCTCTAGTTATCATTTGGATAATCAAGTAAGTCATTTGGACAACTATGCTAGGAGAAAACTTGATTTTCCTGAGGTCGCTCCAGACGTGCATCAATTCTCTCGAGACAATTGTAGTTTTGCCATTTCTTCAAAACCATGACACCTGTGTAAAACGTGAAGGACGTTTTTCTTCCTTGGTCTATTGTCGACAAAAAACTCTATCAGTTTTCCCAAATTCATCTTTTATTGCTCATAAACATCATTTGAGTGAAACATATCCTGACGTGTGGGACAAGGGATTTGCCGAAATGAAGGGGATAGGGAGCTTCTAAATTCTTGAGGAAATTTTGGGAAGTAGGGAGGGATGTTAGGAAGTAGGGGAAAGTGGAATCTTAGAAATTTAGTGAGGGGAAGGGGTCAAAAAAGGCAAAACACAGGCCCAACCATAGAAAATTGCCAAGTTGTAGCAAGAAACTAGGGTTTGTGCGAAAATCAGGAATTTGGGGGATCTCAGTGATGGGAAGAGTTTGATAAGGTACATTATGGATAGGGGAAGGTGTATGAACATCAGGATACAAGTTTTTCCAATGATTTGACCATCCAAGAGAAATTAGCTTCACAAACCCTAGGAGAGGGAAATGAACCTTACCATAGGCGCAACTGAAACATGAACAAGGTGTGAAATGACCCAATGGAACTTGACATGATGATGACAACCCTTTGAATGATGGTAGACTCATCTAAATAGTGACATAGAATGTCATTTAGACAACTTTCACAAGGGTAAAATCAAACCCCAGACCTAATGCCTAGTGACCAAATTTTACTTGAAGACTCACTGAAATGATAAAATTTGACCTTGACACCTTAAAATCACTTGTGTAAGAGCATGTTTGATCACTGGAGGAAGGCTGCAAATACTGACACTAACATTGGCTCCAATGGGGGATGGTAGTTCCTTGGAGGTGCCAAGAACTACAGATCTTTGGGTGAGCAGACAGTGCCTTCGTCCATTGGGCTATGGAGTCCATTATTTTGACAAACCAACATGACTCAATTTATTGACTGAAACTTGACTCAAACTGACTCAATGCAAACTGACATGACTAAAAAAATTTACTCAAAACACTAAGAACTGAACTTAAAACTTAAAGCTTGGTGGTAGTGCATGACCACCTGCATTTATTACAAGACTATATATCATTAAACTATATCAAACTGGCAATGTAACCAATCAAGAAGATGGCTTCTTGACTGATTCTTCTGATTAGCTCTTCTGGTCAATAATTGATACTGGGAACTGGGCATCCAAAAACATGATTGACCATGATCTCCTTCATCACTGAATACTGCAATAATCACCTTCACTGTTGACTGTAACAGATTTGCCATTGGATCATGAAAATCATGAAGATTTTCCTCCTGTTGAGGAAACAAGATGTCTTTTTCTTTTGATTCTGATCTTCCTTCATAATGTACTTCAGAAAAAGTATGTTCCTGGTCCTCAAAAAATTCTGAACAAGCAGATGAGCGGATTTCCTCTTGGAAAAACATTTCAACACATGAAACATATGAAGAAGAATCTGAAATGGAATCCATAATGGCTATATTCTGAATATATTTCTGATCATCTTGACATGATATGACAACCATATTCTCATTACATTCATCACATTCATCAATCATGAGAAAAGCAACTTCAGATGATTCTTGAAACCCAACACTAACATTTTTATCATCTACCATAAATTCATCCAGAGAAAGCTTTTCACTTACTTGACTGCAGATCTCATCTTGTTGTTTATGAACGGATTGGATTACCTCTTCATGAAGGCTTTGTTCTGATGACATGAGAACATTTGGACCCAAAACTTTGTCTTCTTCTATGGACAAATTTGAAGCGACCCTTTTTCTTTCATCACTTTTAGTCATATGGACATCTTCAACCTGCTGATCTATAAAGATGTTCACCGGATTATCATCCTTTTCAAAAGAGGAAGAAGTTTCACCAACACTTTCTTGACCATTTGTGCACTGCAAATCTGCTTTAGCTTGAGCTGGAACATGACCATGCAAGAGTTGATCTATCTCGTCTTCAGACAAAAGAGATAAGACCTTTTGTTTCATTTTGCTCAAACAGTGATTGTCTTCAATATTTTCAAGCGAAGGAGTATATAAATTTTCCTCATACTGCTGATCCATTTCATGTAATTCATGTTGACTGTCAAGATGCAAAAAATTTTCATCTTCCACCGTACTACAATCTTGATCATGCTGCAAATTTTCATGATCGTCTTTACGCTGCTGAAAGGGATTTTCATACAGGGCTTCCATGATCTCATGATCCATAAAATTATCATCCTCATAATATTTTTCAAGGCTCTCAATAAAACCATAAGCATGCTTGCAACAATCATGAACTAGATTCAATGATGGATAAGAGTCTTTATATCTTTCAATGAACAGGGCATGAAAATCCTTTAGACTGTAAATACAAGCAGCGGGCAAATTTTTATACCAAGATTGGGCTTCACCTTCTAGAGTGGCCATGAATATCTTCATTAAGCAATCTTCAGGAAAATCAACCTTCAACTTGCGAATATGCATGTGAAATCGAACTAGATGTAAAGTAGCATCCTTCATACCATCATCTTTAAACATAGGCAAATTCTTTGACCAATCTACCTTCGAGATGTTATTTGGGAAGCCTGGGATGTGATCTCGGTTCATGGGAGTGTATCTTCTTGCAATCCGATCCATGTTTAAAAAATCTCAAAGCTACTGATCCCTCTGCAGTGGAGTCACCATGAAGCATCGATTGCTGGTTTCTTCAGTGAATGGAGTCGCCAGGTTAATGATTTCAGTTGTTTTCTTATGTCTGATTATTGTTCACCATCAACCATCAGAGCTGAACTTGAGATATGTCCTGGGGCAAGACAATCTTCAAGCAAACCATTTTCATCCCTAGTGGAGTCGCCACTATGTTAGCACCTAAATCCACCTCAGGCTGAAAGAAGGCAAAATTCAGGGTAACCACAAACCACGCTCAATCTGGTAGCTAGCCCTACCAGAACAGGAGAGGGCTCTCTCCGAGTCACACTCAACGAATAGATGAACGAAAAGGACTGAGGTTTAAAACGGACTATTTATCTTAGGCTAGTAAGTGAAAATGAATATAAGGAGTGATTTTTATGAATGACTGTGTTTCTAGGA